>NDXB01017775.1:192802-275035 GCA_002631895.1 Agapornis roseicollis
TTTTTTTTTTTTTTTTTTTTTTCTATTTTATTTATTCTCAACATTCATCTACTTTTCCTGAGATCATGATCTTTCAAAACAATAAACCAAATCAGGTATGACAAAAGACCGGTGGGTAGGCAAATGATTTTCAGCAAACATATTGCAGGCTTGTGATTGCTGACTTTTTTAAATGCAAATATCTTACACTGTTCAAAGGAAATAAATGATTTGCCAACTCTTGCCCTTTCAACTGAGTTACCATTCCATGTTCCTAATCTTCCAGCAAGAGCTGAATAACTTAATATTTGTAATATTTTTTGAAACAGGGGAAATCAAGAGCTTCAAATGATCTATCAAGAATATCAAGACCCTTGTTATTATCATATTAAATCCTCTTAAAACAAGACCAGTTAGGCCCTATTTAGCCAGTTTTGTAGTGTTGCTTAACTTCACTTTTTAATTAAAAGAAACAATACTGCTAAATATTTTTTGACAGCAAACACTTTAGAGTGAAGTCTATCTGAAAAGGTAAATGCATTGGAGTAGGAAAAATGATCACATAGCTAATACTTTCTTTTTAAACCAGGGTACTGTAGGATTTGAAAATCAGATCAACAAATGCCTGGAGCTGGCAGAATATCTCTACACTAAAATCAAAAACAGAGAAGAATTTGAGATGGTTTTTGAAGGGGAGGTAAGTTTTCTTTGATCTGTGCATAGGAAACAAATCTATATGGAACTTTGAAAACAGTCTTCACACTTTTCACAGTTCTTCAAGCCAACTATACGAAACTGCTTTTATTTTCCAAAGAACTACATGACTATCGGCATCTGGGCAGTTTTTTGACTGAATGTATGTGGGTTTATACTGTAAATGTCAGATTTATTTCATCCTTTTCTGCAGAAAACTTCTCAGTTTAGGCCATGAAGACTACCTTAATACAATCTTCTCATGCTGAGATTCCCCATTATAACATACATAACTGTGAATGAGCTATATTGCTGTATGTTCTATTGGTAGTGCCACTACACTTGATTGATAGAAGAACAAATATACTTTGCCTCCACTTACTAAGAAAAGGAAAATTGTGTTGCACTTGCTATGATCCTGGAAACCAGTTCCTCATAAAACTGCATGAAGGTGAAAAGCATTTGCACTTCATTAGCACCCTAAGATATCTTAAGTGGGACAATGTATAGGGAATCCAAGACAGCGGATGAAACCAGCACTACTATAATCCATTTGGTTTTGTTTTAACATGCAGAACTAGGAAAGATAATGGTATATTTTGTCTTTCACACTGTGCTAAAATATGCTACTGACTAACCTTTAGGGTGCGATGGAGGTGTATCATTTTGGTTATTGACATATGTATTTGGTTGTTTTTGCAGCCAGAGCATACAAATGTATGTTTTTGGTATATTCCACCAAGTCTCAGGGGCATGCCAGACTGTGATGAGAGAAGAGAAAAATTACACAGGGTATGTGGTTTTTTGTTAAATGCAAAAATGTAGTCTATTTCAACCCAGAGTATTCTGCTTCTTAAAAATTACGTATCTGTGTGTTCACAACTGTTCCAAATTCTGGTGCATCAGTTTTCCAATTGCTAGTCATGACCTTGATATTCATTCACCTTTGTCTCCTATTTATACTGAGCCTGAAGTCATGTTTCTTCTATAGAACTAGATACAGAACATAGCCAGTTATTCTTTGTTTTATTATCACTTCTGTGCTCCCAAATGTTACAGATCTTTAAAAAGCAGGTAGGCACAAAGACATCCCAGTCCTGTTTGAATAAGACAGCATATCAGCAAGAGAAAGGGAAGGGTAATTATTTGAAAATGCTGGGACAGGCAAAGGACATGGAAACCAGTCAGTCTTTCTCAGGTCTTTATTTGTATTATAAATGTGCTTGGTTAGTCATGCATTAATGCATTCCAATGAAAATTAATACCCTTTGGAGAACCTTGGGGTAAATTTATTTGCAGTAATGATTAGAGGGAAGTGAAGACATCATAGAGGCAGAACAAGGAAAAATACTAAGGTCTAGAGGGAAGTGAAATACATTAATTTTGTAGTGGTAGTTTAGACAGACAAAAATGGAATGAAATACACTCAGGAGACAAAAGAATGATTTTAGCTGTTAAAGTGAGTTGCAATTTTTTTATGTTTGGGAAGGGAGAAGAATAGGTAAACTTGGGAGGTGTTGTAGAGGATTTTATGTCTATATCACAGTGGGGAAAGACCACAGAAGAGTATAAAAAATCCTGGGTCAACCCAATGACATGTTAGATAAAGAAATTGCCAAAAAAAAGAGAGAAAAGACGAAGATAGATAACACTGGTAGGAAGGATGAAAAGTTTGACATGACCCTGTTCAACATTAGAGGACATTATAGAGCATCCTACAAAATGGTAAAAAAGCCAGACATTTGCCCTTGGCTGATAGAGAGCAGGAGAAAGAAGGTCTGAATGGAAAAACTGGGCTCACTCAATACCAAATTTTAAGACTGTCAGAATATTATTCCTTGAAAATTAAAATGGGAAAGTGAGATTGCAGTCAATACACAGTACAGCAAAACTACTGGGAGGTTTCCATGTCTTATGCTAACAGAAAATACTCTTTATAAATTAAGATCTTACTGAAAAATTTCCATCTTTGTTGTGTCCACCTCCTCTGAGAAGATAACTTTGAGAATATGTAGTATTCTCATGTAAAACATCATTACCCTCACAAAGGAGGTCCTGGACTAGGTTTTTGTAAGAAGAAAACATTTCTTCATGACAAAATCTTCACTACAAAGAAATGACATGTACATTTAATATATAAAATTATTATGTAGTGAATGCTCTAGGATGTTATTAGTCTATTAATCAAAAAGATGGGTGTTATCATTGTCAGTTTTGCTTTAAATATTCAATCCTACATATTTAGGTTTTCAAGCTTTTTCTGTTACAAATCTTTCTATAGGAACTAGCATCTTTATGATCAGTCCATTTATTTTTTCCAAACTAAGCAATGATGTGACATAAAAAGAAAGAATATTTTTTAAAAAAACTACTCATATCTCTCTCTCTCTCTCTCTTAAATCATAAAGGTGGCGCCAAAAATCAAAGCACTGATGATGGAGTCAGGTACTACAATGGTTGGATATCAGCCTCAGGGTGATAAAGTCAACTTCTTCCGAATGGTCATCTCAAACCCTGCAGCAACTAAGTCTGACATTGATTTCCTCATTGAGGAAATAGAGAGATTGGGGCAGGAGCTGTAGTACACTGATAGAATTGTTTATTTCTCTAATTCACTGTTTTTCAGTACTGGCTAACTTTTAAACCCAGTTCTGCAGAACATGTTTTAAGGAAATTCTCTTTCTGTGAGTTCCAATCTCCTAAGGCATCCTTAAACAAAACAACTGTAGGATACTGAAACATACATGTACTGGTAGATCATATTACTGAGGGAAAATGTATTATCTTGAAGTTGAATTATGACTGACTCTTATGTTGGTCTTGTTTATTGTAGTCAGCAGGAAATTAATGAGTACTAAAATAGCAAATTAAGAGCTCTGCACAGTATATATGTACAGTATAAACAAATATATATATAATTATATATATATATACATACATATATATATGAAGTGGATATAAACTTAGATCTAAGCCACAGCATGTTTTCCACTTTAAGAGAATTAACTTTTCCTTCAACAACTAATGATGTGGATAATGTGCTACAGACTTTTCTGCTGGCTAAAATTAGACATATAGAAATGTTTCTAAAATGTAGAATCTTAGGAGCTAAAGAAAATATATAACAGTATTAAATCTTGTTGATGGTGCTTCTCTTAAATACAAAACAGCAATCTCTAACAGCACCTTTGAGTATAATAGTTGTTTTTCCCCTTTAGTGTCACATCAGGGGATAATAGTAGCAGAGTCATTGTAACAGGTATATTATTGCTGTATTTTTAGAGGTTAATTTGTGTAGATTGTGTATATTATTGTTAAATGACTTTGTGTAAAAGGATTTAAATGTAATAATTTTGCAGCAAGATAACTGTTGAATTGTAGGTATATGAAATATTTGCTTATTTATATGCAGAGATTTACCATGCTGAAGAGTTGTCTTGTATTTTCTTCCATTTGTAATGTATCCTATTTATATATTATTGAAGTTCTAAATAATGTTTATGGTATTTTAGTGTCTTTGTGAGCCAAAGAAAAAAAGATAAAAAATTAGTTGATACTTTAATTTAAATCCTAGTGCCCTTAAAGTAATAACTTACAGATAATTTTACTGAATATAAGGAATTCTAACACTGTGTATAGACTGTCAAATGATGAAATCTTTTTAATCTACTAGAATTTTCAGTTTTATTTATTGTAATGTCAGACTGTTTGTTCAGTGTTCTGAATGCTTTTCTAGTGAATAATTGTTACTAACCAAGGCCCCTGTTTTTGATTTGAATTTCAGGACTAATCTCTAAAGGCCATTTTAACTAAATTCTGTGGGAGTTTAAAGCAGCGTTGTTCTTTTAATGAAATGGAATTCACTATGTGTTTCAAGCTTATAAAATAAATAAACCCAAAAGTAATCTCAGAATCTTTAAATATAGCTGGCTTGTCACAACAATTTCAACTGGCTAGACTTTTCATAGTATAGGCACAGATTCATCTGCAGCTTGTTCAGTTTTAATCATTAGATAATCAATACTACCAAATGGAAAACGTTATACTGGAAACAGAGTAGTGGAACAAAATGAAGATTCAATAATCCTCTGTCTACTGAGTTACTGTCATGGTGATTAATGGAATATGCTAATTTCAGATCTTTTCATACAGGGCTCTGTGGCTATCTCCTATATAAGTCAGTAATAATTTGCTCCTTCTCCACCAAATCAGTAATAACATTAAATTATTTTTGAAAGATGCATTGTAATGCAGTAATGCTAAGCAGTTTTCTCAGCCTCTCTGGCTCCCTTCAGTCCTGTTGGATGGCAGCTAGAGCAAGGAGAGTTTTCCATCCTGCAGGTCGCACTGGTTGGCTTCTGAGGATGCTGTCTTACATCTTTGGCTGCTTCAGAGCAGGAAGAAGGAAAAAGCTGTCATGGTGACTATCATATCATATAGAACAGCCTTCCCAACTTTTCACAGGGGGTATTGCTTATCCTTCTTCCATAACTTTCTGCTTTTTGAGTGCAGAGAGAAGTTTGTGTTAAAGAGGAAGTACATGTTGCATTCTGATTTACAGGCTTCTGCCTGATTTCTGGTCTCTGTCAGTTTTACTTTACTCAAAGGGCACCTATGGAAGATTGAAAGATTTCTCTTTCTTCTTTATGAGAAACCATATGAAATAGTATAATCAATGCAAAGATGCATAACTGCTGACCTAGCTTCACTAGGGGGTTTTGCATCTGCCACACAAGCAACATCCTGATCATTGTGATTTTTTCAACCAGTTCTTAGGTGGGAATTTCTGACTTCCTTCACATCTATAGTCGAGATATTTCAGCAACTGTATTACTAAAGATTCCAACTTACCCTTAATCCTCTAACCTGAATATTTTAACATCATGAACCTTGTATCCAGCACATAATTTCAATATTCTAATAGTATTTTACTGCCTTTGAAATATTATAGCGCCTTAAAGCATGTCTCTCCTTATAAACTAAGTGAAGAGAATAATCCTCACATAACTGATCTGGACTAGGAAATACTGTAATATGGCTTATTGGCATTCATACAGCAATCCTTGGACAGTCCTGAGATGTAGTCAGAAATAGATATAGGTTTCTTCAGCACATCTATGACGTTTTGTTTGCTAAAATTTCCACTTCTTCATTTAATAGAGTATCTTGTGGTTTTGAGGTCAAAAGCATAAGAGGTTCTACCTATTTCCATTGTTGGTTTGCAATTAGCTGTGAATAATGGAGCTCCTCCTGCCTGTTTCAGAAGTGAGACAGTTAACACAGAGGTGTTTTCTCTGAAGACAGGGGAATTAGATTAATTTTCCTGCCCTCTGCATTTTATCTTGCCTTTCTGTAGTGTTGTGTCTTGACACAGATGACACACAAAATTAGATTTTTGCAAAGCTTTTAATTCTAATAACAGGCTCTGGAGTGTTTCCCTTTTACACGTACCATGTTCCACAGGCACAGGGCTCCTATTAATTTCTGACTTGGTTAGCTGATTTTAACAGAGCAGTTATGGTCATCAATGATGATAAAACTCATCTGTGTTTTCTTCTCAGTAGGCAATTTTCATCTGGTATGTAACATCTCATATATTACAGTTTCTCAAAGCTTACCCGGAATTTGCCTGCTTTTTAATCCATACACTGTGAGAGATCAGTAAGTATGCATGTACAGTGGTGTTGACTAATTCAAAGCATTGCAGTTCCAGGTGAGTAACTTTATTTCTGAAGTTTAAAATATACTCTAAGGTAGCAATTTTGCTTTTAAGAGCACATGAACAATCACTGCAATTTTGTGGGGGTGAGTTCACATCAAACAAACAATAAGCAAGATCTTAGCTGAACACGTAGCTGCAGTGCTTCTTAACTGATGTAATTTATTTGGAAAAGACTGACCACTGGATAAAAATCAACAGCAGCTGTTGGTTTTGAATGAGAAAAATTCTGATTGTGTAATTAAAGATACATTTTTAGAGAAGATAGATAGTACCAGTTATGGCACACAGACGGAACCAGAGGCCTTGGGAATAATGCAGGATTTTAAAATCATGTTGACTTAGTTCATGAACTGTTTTTTGAATGGTGACAAATAAGAGATTTTTTTTTAAATGGAGTCTCTGTTTTGTGGTTTAAGAAATGTTGAAGTTATAAAGAAGATATGCAATGCAGTTTTAATTTTTCAATAAAAGTTGATCTTGAAACTGTCTACTTTGTCTCATATAATTTCTGCAAGCTTTTTTATTTCTCTAAGAATATGAGACAAAAGCCATACAACATTATCACTCACATTAAAAACAGTAAGGTGAACACTAAGGCTGTTGTTTAGTTTTAATTATGAATCGAATGTAAGCTTGTACCAACAAAGGCTAAGGAAGAGCTGCATGCTCTGAACCTTGGTTGGTTTGAATAGGGTTGTCCAGACATTAGTACTGTCTAGAAATACTAAAGAATAGGGAATCTAATAATCTTTTTTTGTGGTGTTTCCTGTGGTTTTTGAAATCATCATCCATCTTTTACAGAGGACCAGAGAAAATAAACAGGAACTTTGGGGTGGGTAAAAAGTGTAAGATCAAGACCTTGTGATCAAAGCTCTGCTATTAATTCTGTGGATATATTCATAAAACTTATTTCTTGTAATGCAGGAAGACTTGAATATATGCTCTCTTTGCACACTTTTGATCTCAGTGTTTGTTTATTAAGCACATTTAAACCTGCACACAATTAGAACTAGGATATTTTTATGCAATGAAAAATCTACTTGACTGAAAAAGATCTTTTCTGTATGTAAAAACCTGCTGGGTAGAAACAGACATAAAGGTATTTTGAACCATGTTGTTTCAACACTTCTGTGCTTGCCTTGTTCAGAAGTAATACAGAAATGACAAGAGGATCCCTCAGGGTCATAGGATAATACATGGTGAAATCAGTAGTATGGGATACTGCATGCCTAATTGCAAAACCATTTAAAGGCTGCATAGCAAAAAAACCTGTGACTGTTCTTAGAGTCAGTTAGAGCTGGGTTTCTTTTTTCAGCCACTTTTGTGTTAAGTGTTGTAGTGCACAGTCTTTTACAGTAAAAATATTTCCCTGAAACAGAAATGAATGAGATATTGGCAGCTTTATTTTGTGAGTAAAAATGTTTTCTAAGACTAATTAATTCACAAGAGAAGACTAGTTCTGCTACCACAGAAGTCAACAGGAAAGCTGTTTCCAATTGCTTGAATCAATCTTTCCCATTCTTGGAAATGGAAGACCATTTCCTGATAAAAAAACAGAATGAGCCCCTAAGTCTGAGGTAGGAAAAAATACTGGAATTCTTATATTCTCTAAGAAAAAGGCTATGCGTAACGCAGTAACACCAAACAAATTCCATGTCTTTAATATAGAAACATAGATGTTTTAAAATACACTAGAAACTGAGCATAAAGTTGTTGAAATGTGAAATTTGTAAGAATGTGATAACTTCAAGAGAATACTTCTTTTTCCCCCTAATTGTGCTTGAATGAAGCATAATAATGACAAAATACAAGTCTTTCCCTTTTTGCTTCTGTGGCAAAACTTTTGGCACATGATAGGTCTTTATTTATCTATGCATGATATATACTTGATATGTATCATGTAAAGCACAAAAAAAGTGATTAAAAATTTGGATTTCAGACCATAGTTTGGGGTAATTTGGCATGTTCTCATGGAAATTAAAATATTTTTAATTTGGGGGGGGGGGTTGGTTTGCATACCAAATATATTGAAAAGTAATACCTTTTGAATTCATAAAAGTATTAAATGATTTTTTTATGATCTAGATAAATTCTGATTAATTACTGCTTTTTGAATTATCCATAGAACTGTAATTTATTTTAACAGCATGTAATATGAATTTTGATTGCTTTTAGGTTAGGATGAGCACCCTTCAAATAGGGTGAATTTTCTTAAGAACAGTTTTCTTTGCAAGTAAAAGAATTATATGCAGCAAACCAGGCATGAGGAAAATACATACTGCAAAGAAACTTACTAAGTCCATTAGTGCAGCATGAAAATGCCATAATGTAAGGCACTAAAAATTATGGGAGATGATTGCATCATGTTTGAGCATTAAGGATTGTTCAACTTCATGCAGACTGTTCAATGTTAGGACCACAATGAGACTGTTTGTAGTTATGTACAGCTCACAGTGGTCAACAGAATTAGATCTGCCTGAATTTCTTCTTTAGTGTTCTATAATTTGCAAATTGTAAAAGTTATGTTTGGGGTACATAAATCAGAAGTACTACTCACTCAAGAACTTTAATTAAGCTGAAGGGGAAAGGAGAAGACACAAGCATTGACTGAAATTAAAATTTAAAAGGAAGGATGGCTGCACAGTGTGGAAGGATAAGACTTCTGGACAAAGCAGGATAAAATTGTGGTTAGAATAAAAGAAAAGATGCACACACAACTTTTAAGTTGACCTGATAAAGAAAGAAAAAAATAAATAAATCTGTTTCTCTGTTTTTTCGGTAATCTGCTCAGCATCTGCATATAATTATTTCAGACTGGATAAGTATATTTATTGTGTGCATTTGTGAGTGTGTTTATATTTCTTGATATAAAACACAAGGATACATGCATGTACATAAATGAAGTCTTGCTTCATGTTGACTGCTTTGTGTAGGACTTTTCAGGACATCTAGAAGATTCTTGAAGTATAATATTATCAAGTATATAATTAAGGAAATAATAAATTGGTTTCTCTTTGAAAGTACGTGTGTGTGTGTGTGTGTGTTGTGCGTGTACATGAAGGGTTCAGTCTCTACCATGAAAACTTCTTAAATTATATACGTTTTAACAGGATACCAGTCTAGTTCATCTGAGAACAGTTGGTTTGAGGCAGGAGTGACTGCGTAAAAATGTTTGGCCTTGTTTTACATGGAAGGGTGTTGTGCCAGAACAACAGAAATATGTGAGACCATAGCTGATGATAAGAAATGGAAAAAAACTAAGTTTAACATTTCAAGAAACCAAAAAAACTGTCACTACAAGCAAAATCAACAAGCGTAAGTACAATTTCTCTGACTTAGATTTACAGAAGCCTATCATCCCTGATCACACTGTAAGCTGAATTGAAGCCATATCTGCTTGGTGCAACATCAGCAAGAGTTTGGATGATGCTGGTGTATAGAGCAGGCATACTGGCCTTCAAAAAACCCAAACAAACTTGAATGCTAACTTTAAACTGAACAGGTAAAAATGTCTCTGAAAAGCAAATTGAGAAAGCTACATTTTTCACTCAGTGTCATGTTGGTCACTGCTTTTTATGTCTTCTGAAGATTGCATGTATTATAAATTACATTAATGTAATAAGACAATGTATTGCCTTATTAATTTATAATAATGCAATGTATTGCCTGATTAATTAGGACATTCCATGGGCTCCAAAAAAGGTCATTAATCTCAATTACGCTTCTTCCTTTACTTTTGGGAAGGAAGCCTGCAGGCTAAGACTGACATCTGTGGTTGTGGATATAGGGCCAGACTGACCACTAGATCGTACGTGATGAGCTCTTTATTTACATCACTTTTAACTTCTTATGGTTCCTTGATGCATTGTCTGTCTCTTTCAGCTAGTTCACTCTGTTGCCACATTCACGGCATTGGCAATTACTAAACCAAGTAGAATGACTCTTGATTATCTCAAGGAGTACAGCTTCCCTGGGCAGTGGGGTGAGATCTCTACATGCTGGGTTTGACATTGCTGCACCAAAGAACCATAACTGTTTTGATTACAGCAGGCTTTCCTATTTGTGGGGGAAAAAACTTTCACTAACTCATTGTAACTATAACTTTTAATAAATCGTGGTTTTAATTTGCTGGTAGGTATGGAGCTGCAGTAATTTGGTACATTCACCTATCTAGGTCACACTTTTTAAAAGCATATTACTTGTACCTGATTATGTTTCAGGGTTATTATATTTCTTTATTCTGTTTTGCATCATCGTGGCTCTTCAATTATTCTACATATTTTTCAAGAAGAGTGGAGGTTTTTTCACATTACTGAAGAACCAGGGTTATTTTCCCTGCTGTAAATACTTCGTATCAGTTAGTAGGTTTTATTGGTTTTACTCAGTCCTTGTGAAACATAATTATTCTGCAGGTATAAATTAATTACCAGCTCTATCTTGCAGTATAATGGCATGCATATTCTCTTGTTTTCCCAAGGATATGAGGCCTATCTTTTTTGCAAGATATCATAAGACACAGATTACTAATTTGTGACCTGGCTCTCTAGCAGTGAGAATTGTAATTGCCATCAGACAGCTCTCTGCTTTCTTAAGTGAGTACATACAGAATGATTGCAACATTAGAGCTAGCATTGCAGTTGAAAGAAAACCCAACTAGAATTCTTCCTATTCAATACACCAACATTACTTTAAAAAGAGCCCCTAGGCCAGTAATTGCCACAATTTGCCTTCCCCAAAAGCCTAATTTTAGTTGTGTGAGGCTTTTTTTCTCCTAGAAATTCTGTGACTAATGTAAATAATTATGCTTAGCTATTGTTGAACAGCTTCAGAACTCGTGTTATTTTCTATATATAATGCTGCTATAATTGTACAATTACTGCCATATTGGAAGCAGTCCAGAGGTGGAATGGAGTTTCTCAGGGGACTTGGAAGACTCCTTCATTTGCTCTGTATCTCAGTCCAGAGCTGTTTCCATTAAGCTGGCAAAGTGGTCAAAAGAAGAAACTAAAACCACTGGATCACACTATAGAAACTTGACTGGGTACTCAGAAGAAATAATTTACAACAGGAATGCCTTTTCCCTTCTCATCTTTTACCAAAACCAAGTAATTAAAAAAGTTTCAACAAATACACAGCATTTACTTCTCTGCTAGGCTACCAAACCAATATTGTACACCTGTCTTTGAATGAAAGAGTAGGTTGAGAGATTGTCCTGACACAAGGGACCAAAACTAATTTAGACAACCTGACTTTGGTGGGGTTCTCAGATACAAATGAAAGGGGGAAGAGATAAAATGATTGGTGGTGGTACACAGGGCTAATTTTGAAACAGTAAAATTGCCCAGCAGGCCAAAAGGAAATGTACAACACTCTTCAGGCTGGATAATTTACAGGGCCATAAAATACCTGAAGAAATACTTTGATAGCAGAATCAACCGTAAGTGACATTCATTGCACATAGTTTGAAATAGATACCAGCTTACATTATGTTGTTTTGTAGGAATACATATGACATTGAAGTGTATGTGGGTATCTAGCTGTCCTTTACTGCTTATTTATATAATTTTAAATGCACAAGTTTTTTCCAGCAGTAATATTTTTCATTACGGCCATAGGCACTAGAAGCACTTTTTGCCTTCTACAGCACTCAGCAAAGTGTGCAAAGGGGAACTGTGTAGAGAGGTAAAGCTTTCTTCTATCCACTTGGTTTACTTACATTAGCTATCTTAAATCAGGTTAGTTTTCTAATAGTGTTCATGTCTATCAAATTATGTATTGGTTTCTTAGGCTAAATAACACAAGATTCATTACTGAAATAATTTGAAATGGTAAAGGGAAAAGCAAAACAATGGAAAATACACTGTAGAAAAGAAAACTGTTGCAATGACTTGTAGAAGCAAATAATGTGAGCATTATTTAATAATGTAGCATTATTTATTATAATAGCTAGATTGTTCTATCTCTACTTGCTTTGAGTCTGATGTGGTCTCTGAAATGCAGATTCAACAATCTGGACAGCTTTCCAGTTACAACAAGGAATACCGAGGACTTAGGAAAACGGAAGCCTGTTTCCCTATTACACTATAAATTCAGCCTTTTATGCCTCATTGTGAATAGGAGGTGGGATCTGGTAGGTTCTTGTCCACCAAAACCAAGCCACTCACACTTTTACCTTGCTTTTATTTTCTTTTTTTTTTTAAATAAATAAATCAATTACTGTTCAAAAAAACTTTTATGTAGCATGTCATGCAGAATCTTCTCATGGAGGACTGTGTTTACATATACATATACATCTCTGTGTAAGACCCAATCAGTTATTCTATAAGAAGCAAAGAAAACAATATAAAATAACAGACCCAAATCATATGCATATAAAAACATATAAAATGTTAGATTTTAGCCATCATTTACTTTCCATCGTTATACATGACACACTATAAATAACTTTTAAACTACCTTATAAATTGAAGATCTTTATCATGTAATTCATAGTTATCCACGCTTTATAAGCCACATTGTAATTGCAGCTAGTATGAGTCTGCATTATTTGTAGGTCTCTGGACTCAGGAACTTTTTAGAAGATGCAGCTATTGAATTGCTTTTAGCTGGTTCAGTAATTGTTGCAATTGTTTTGCAGTTGACTCTAATTCCTGGGATTTAGCAGGATTGGTACTTAAATAAACCAACAGAACAGGAAACTATCAACAAATTACATTCCTAATGTATGCAGTTACATTGGAATCTGTTGATGGCTCTCTTAACAGATTCAGACCTAATAGCATAAATAAAGAGGTAGTTTAGAATCAGGTATACTGCTCCGGTTCTACAAGGAATGTGGCTATACAAGAAGAAATACGCAAGTTTGGAGAAGAGTGAGGCCAGGATGAGCACAGGAGATATTCTGCATCCCTTCTGTCAACCTGCACCTAGGTTTCCAGCTATGACTTCAGGTTTGTATTTCATGGCTGAACATCCAATCTCTTTAACCTGCCAGACTTTGCTGCTGTGGTACAGCTGCACATAATGGTGTAATAATGGTTGGCACCATGTTTCCTCTGTGAATGAACTGGTTATCTTGTGCAAGCTGTCTACTCAAATGGGGCCTCCCATCCCAAAATCATGTTCAGATTGCTTTTGAATGTCTCTAAGGATGAAGAATGAGAATTAGTCTTATCTCTGGTGTCTCCTATTTTTCTTTTGTATGTAATAGAGAAGCCTTAGTACATATCTGGAAGTGGGAGTAGATTATTCCACCTGGAGCTGTGAGGGAAACCTGGTTAGTAAAGTCTTAAACAGAAATCTACAAAAAAAAAACCCACAACCCAACAAAAAACAAAAAACCCAAAACAACAACAACAAACCCAAACAAGCAGAGATGCAGTAGAAAGGGAGGAGCCAAAATGAGGTATTTCCATCCCCCTACCAGATATCTGAAAAGTCAGATTTCAAGATTGAATTCTATTAATGATTTATATTTACTAGACCTGAACAATATTAATAATATGAAAAACAATATAAAATGTGTTGGAAATATCTCATGAGTGATAAATAATTATATTGTGTACTTTGGTGGGTTTTAACCCTTTAGTAAACTCCTACATTGAGTTAGAGGGTTCCCTAAGAACAGAGAAAATATTAAAGAGGTGGGGAGATGGGGTCCTCTGTGGCAGCTGTGGAATATTTCATGAATGACTGGTATTGACTAAGGCACTCTTCTAAATTTGTGTTGCTGTATTTAAAGTAGTTGGGCTTTGATCTGTTTCAACAGCTTTGCTAATGCTTTGCATTAAACGCTTTGCATTAAACACTTTGCATTAAACACTTTGCAACTCATAACTTTTTAATGGGACTAGAAATTAATTTGTACTTTTTTAACTATGTGGCATTTTCTAAACTGTTACCCGTATTACAGCAATTATTTTGAAAGCTCTCTGATAGCACTGCTCCTCATTATAATGCTTAGGTCCATGAATTGTGTATGAAAATATCCAGCAAACAATTGTAACCAATCAGAACCACTTCTGCAGGGTGTCTGTATAACTTCTCATTCTGGCTTCATTTTGCACTGATCAGATTTTGAAACTGCTGTTTTCAAGCTGTCATTTTCCCAGCTAAGCCTCTATATGAGGGACATTTTAAAGCCTGAGTACAAGGGAGTAGCCAGTTTTACCAGGGAGGGTGCAAAGTAAAAACTGAAATGAGATAGAAAATCCCTACAAATCTTACACTGTATATTTTAACAGCCAAAAAAATTGGCTTATGTAAAATGGAGATTTCTAATGGAAATAGTCCCAATGCCTTTGATGTTTTAATATGAAATAATACAATTCTGACATTGTGTGCATCCCCCAGTCAGTAAATTTTGTGTTTCTCACTGGGCTTTCTGTAGTCATTGAACAGAAGCAGTAGTAGGAGAGAAGGCAATTGGAAGGAAGACAAGGGGAAGAAAACTGTGACCACAGGCATATGAGTGAGGACAGAGCTCACATGGAGACCTAGGTCTGAGAATTACTCCCAGCTGGGCCTGTGACTCCTTCAGCTCCTGCTGGGTCTGGGCCTTAGTCTGCAATTTGTGAATCCTGCAGCACTCCTTGTACCTTTTCTAAGCAGTTCTGTGGCTTCCATTGAAACCAGTGGGTAAACTGGCTGCAGCAATTTCCTCTGTGATTCTGTTTATTAGACTTCTATGGTGACTGCATTTTTGACTCTTCACATTTACGTAAGTAGGAAAAATCCCAAATAATCACCTGTACTCAATTTTCTTCAGCCATTTAACTCTTTCTATCATTGATGTTGCTTTGCACATTTTTCTTAGCAGCTTTTCAGCCCAAGTGCCTGGGCAGCATCCATGTTTGTGATGGGATTTAATAACCATGTGGAACATCCCATAGTTACTGGGTATGACACCATATGACTCTCAAAGACATACACTTGGTAGGTGGTGTTTGTCTTCCTGAAAGAGAAGACAAAACATCTTCCAGAAACATTTTTGAAAGTCTTTAGTGCTTTGGTCATCAGTTCTCACACATGGCAAAATGCTATCTGTACAAATAGAAAGGAAACTTTAATGGTTAAGATTTGGTCACTGTCATGAATAACACCACACTCTTCACAGTGTGTTATAACCTAAAAGCTAATCCATTCAGAGAGGTACTCCAGTCCTTTCAGGACTCAAGCCCCTCAGCTCTAATAGTGATCTTCCCAGAGCAGCAAGAGGAGAGCCAGTGACAGCAGGAATTAAGAGGCAGCTTCAGAAAGTGGCTGGGTCTTTCCAGCTGGTACACTATACTAAATCACCAGTCCTGTTGATTACACTGATACCTTCAAATCTCATCTCAAAATAAATAAAACATATTCCAGCACATCCCAGTGGGATGCGCTTGGGTCCACCAGCTCCTGAGTTGCAAACTTTGTGCTTGCTGATGAAGGCATTCTGGCAGGTGACATTAGTGAGGACCTGTGAATCATCTTGTCAGCAGCACAGAAAAGCATTATTGTTCTGTGTCATTTGGCTTTCAGTGTGGTGATTTCAGGTTGCAAACTGCTCATTTGATTCTTAAACGCAACACACGGGTGGCATCCTCTGCTGTTGCCTTCTGGATGCTGCAGAAAGTAGAGAGAGCTCCACCTGCCTCCGCTGAACTGGAAAATCATGTGAAATAGACGCTTATCCAGGGACGGTGCGTCCTGTCATGACCTTTACTTTAATTCAGTTTAACTTATCTAGGCAGCTGTGGAAGTAACCTCTGACACATTTTCTCTTTCTAAAACTCACTGGTTCTGCTAATTCACCCAGGAAGTCCTTGGCAGCATTTCCTCTTTGGAAATGGTTCCAAGAGTACTCAACCAGCCAGAGAAGGAAGGATTGACCTCCGCTAAAGACTTTAGCTCCTCTCATTAGTACATGTGAAAGGAAACAATGTTATTTCTGGGGGAGAAAGGTAGGGTACTGCATTGGAATAACATTGCTTTATGGCCAGGCTCATTATGGCAGGGGGATTGGAACTAGATGATCTTAAGGTCCTTTCCAAAGGTCCTTTCCAACCCTAACTATTCTATGATTCTATATCCCAAGCTTTCTCTCTCTCCTTAACCAAATTTGTTCTCTTCAGTGACAGCTCACTAACAGGTCCTCTGGCTTTAGCAAACTCTACCTACAGCATAATGCTATCAAGTAGCATTCTTACTAGGATTTTAAGGTGGTTATTTGAGGATTCCCAGAATAGAGGATTGATTGCCATTCCCTGGGCTTAGGTTATGTTACATGTTACCAAGTTTTTTTGAATGCATTCGAGGTTCCGAATCTAATCTCAAAATAAACCAAGGTCCCAGCAGAGGTATCCTGCTGTCTCAGTGGTGTAACAACAGCAAAAGCTTAGATCCTACTTTTGCTCCAAAAAAATATATTTGCTCGTTGCGGAAGATGGACTCCTCCTGCATGAGGCTTGAAGGAAAAGAAGTTCTTAGCTAATAAGGCAAAAGAAAATAAATCACAGAAAGATTTCTCAGGGCAAGAAAAGGTAAAGAAGAGGGAGTTGAATGTTGGTTTGTTTTGCGTTTGGCTTTTAGTTTAGTTTTGTTCTTTTCCCTGAAGGGGAGATTAGAAATAGCTTATGAAACGCACAGCTGTGGAAGCTTTCATAGAACATGTCAGGGTTGAACACAATTCAAAATATAACAAAGACTAAAAAGATTCTTTCCTGAGGCTAAAGCAGATGATAGCTTTCTCTGAGCTAGCAGTGTACCATTTCAAGCATGGCTGGAAAGAGGCTAATGGTGTTTAGTTTGTAGCTGTCTAGAAGATGGAGGAATGTGCCCTTCTGTAACTAATGAATGCATGTAGGAGAGCTGTCAGAGAGCTGGAGCTCTATGAGCAAGGAAAAGGAGTGTTGTGAACAACACATATAGCCTATAGGATCGGATCAGCCCTGTGTCATAGCCTGAGTGCAGTATTTACTCTGTTTATCTCAAATTTCCCATGATAATCTTTGTTTTGTGCCTTCTTTCTGTAAAGAGAAGCCTTCCAGGACCTTTATATTTCTCCTTCTCTTTTCCTATTAACCTGTCACAGGCAAGACAAAGTGGTAGAAGCCCAGTAATAGCACATCTGTAGCATATAGCATTTTTGGACTGGCTGGTTTCAGAAGGTCACTGTTCTGTTTAAGGATACAGAAGAAAAAGGCACGGCTTCTACGAGAGGCAACTCTCTGGTACCTGTACCTTGGTACATAGGCAGTTCCTGTTTCTTATGGCTTTTAGAACTGCCCCTGCATTCTGACAGCCAAATCTGTGAAGGCCAAAGCTGTAAAATGAAATATTAGTAATGAAACCACTATAGGGATTTCTTTTATCCCTGATACTCAAGAACTGTATTTGGCATTTCTGCCTGGTCAAGTCTGTCAAGCCAAGTGCAATTTATTTTCTTAATATTCAGCATGTTTGCAATAACTCTGTAAGGCCTATAGAAAAGGTCTGGACTTTCTGCCAAGAAGGGTCATCTTTTCAACCTTTGTGGCAGGTAAAATAAATGGAGCGCTATTCAGGATGGGACACTAAAGGATTTAATATATGAACCTTTTTACAATACAGTTCTTTTTATTATAAGCCTTTATCCAGTACTGCTTTCATCCAGGAAAGCCTTGATCAACAGCTATTCTAAATATCCCTCAGCTGATCCTGGCAGTTTGATAATACAGTCAAGGTGTAAATTTTCCTTTCTGTCTTACTGCTGTTTTATCTTAAAATCTGAGTAGGAAACTCAGAACTAGGACATTTTTGTTTTGTTTATGTATACCAATGTCTGTCACTTATGCTTCAATCTGAACTCTATATAAAGAGCTCTAGAAAAACTCAAGGGGAAGCAAAGTGCAGTTGACTTCTCAATTTAAGGTAAATGAATTTAAAGCACTATGTAGCTCAAGTAGCACACATCACTGTACAAGGCACTGGACACCCAAGACACACTGTAGATTCTGTGACCAAAAACATTTCTCTTATTTAATTTACCAAGAAAACAGGATTTCCCATGTCCTTGGTAAATAAAAAGGATTGCAGCAGCAAATCCTTGACTATCACCCAAGTCCCTTACTGTAAGCAATTTCTGAAACTCCAGATTTTAGGCTAACAGCTCAGGTCAAAAAAGACAGACAATGCATGTAAGTATCACGTAATGAAGTGGTTGGAAATTACTTAATTTGTCCTTCATTATGAGCTCTTCTTCTGCAGCATCCCTAGCTACAGTATTCCCAAAGCCAGCTGCTATCTACAGCTGAACAGTAGCAGGCCTATTAAGCCTCTTAAATACTTGCATTCTAATTGCTAAATTGGGTGGCCAGAACCTTAGTCTGTGCAATTGCTTCTATAATTAAGATTCTATCAGTGTTTCTATTATGAACCCTGTTTTCAGCCCAAGATAATTTAAAGAGGCTTCTCTCTTTTTTTAATCTTTCTTTATTTGAGCAGTGAAGCACCCCCCTGGTCTGTGATTTCATGTGCTTCGTGGGGTTTCCTGGTTCATAATCAAGCAAATCTTTGAAACGCTCTGACATTTGTCATTAACTCTGTGCCCACTCTTAGCCATTCACCAATGCACCTTTTATTGTGAATACATGTATTTAAAGGTTATTCTTCTCTATTATGCCTGCTCTTAGTCCTACACTATATAAAAAAGCTTAACACTATCCTTCAGGCCAGAAAGCAAGGTCTGATGGCTACACAAAATGGGACAACCAGAGTAAGGATTGTGAGTTTAAAGTAATAACTTCTGGCAGCAGAGTAGTGAGGATATTGATTTCACTAAGCCTACTGCAGTATTCAGGAACACATTTCCAAAGCTTTGTAGGAGCAGAAGGTGTCTATTTTGGAGTTTCATTTATAGTCTTAGTGGCTCAGGAGAAACCACTGTGGCCATAGGAAGCAAGTAAAGATTGTAAAAAAAGGTCACTCTGTCAGAAACCTATGGCTGTAATACCCTTAACTGCAAAGCTGTGCCCCTTATAGGTCTGTGTGAGAGCTACTTACCAGTAACACAAACACAACTGCTGGGTCTTCAGCAGCTTTAGGAATACAGGCAGAGTTAACCTGTATTACAACTGAGTCAGTCACTTCTGAGAGTTAAAGTAATGAAAGCTAACAGTTAATTTCCTGTGTCCTAATAATAGCAGCTCCACAAATTAGTTTTGTGGAGTTTCTGGTTTCTGAAGCAAAAGCCTTGATTCTGGTCTCAACTCACATGGGGAAGACGGCTGTTGATTGCCTTCACAATCCCTCTCCCTCTGATCTGTTGAAGGCATTTGCAGTCCTCTGTGCAAATTTCAGCAGCCAGAGGAGCTGCTCCTGATAATAACCAGAGCATGACGACGCTGACTACATCTCTAATACGTGCCCATGCCGGGAGCTCTGGGGGAAAAGCAGCAAACAGTTCTGCCAGCTATCTGCCATGTGAGCGTTCCCCTTATAGAGATGCACTGTGCTAGGTCTGATCCTTCTGACATCGTGGGTCTTCCCTCCCACTGACATAAGGAAGCTGCTGCGAGTCACAACATTATCAAGTTAGAGACTTCAGCTGAAGGCTTATTAGCTCCAGCTTTTTCTCTGCTGGATACAAGTCACTCCTCATTATCTCACTGAAACTGCTTCCCCTCCCTCGTGCATTAGTGTAAATAATATGGGATAATGCAATGAAAATTGGTGGATTTTTATAGTAATAAAAAATGGCAAGTGGTGAAGACCAAGCTTTCTGACTTTGGCCTTGTCTTTGTGCTGTGAGGAGTGCAAGAGGAGAACCAACCCTACAGCATTCTTGCTGGGAAGAAAATGTTTGAGAGCAACCTGTCCAGCTAGTGCCTCCTCCCTTGCATTTCATTCTCTTTTTCAGCTGCATAGCAATTGATGACCATAAAAACAGCTTTACAAAAGCCCCCCCCATTACTCCTGTATTTAATTAACTTTTAGAGCATCAGACCATAGTATTTAATCACAGCCTGCTGGGTGTTGGGGGGTTATTTGGTCTGAGGCCCACTAATGCTTGGCTTCTGTTCAAAAATGCTTCAGTGTTAACTTCTCTTTATATTCAGGCTTGATCTGGTCTTTTCACGGCTGTTCCCAGCAGCAGCTCAAGTACAGGCTCAGTCTCACACCTCTAGCATTTGCGCACACGTTGACAATGGCTACCTTACTTTTATTTATTAGATAACCTCAGTTCCTACACACCTATTGCTCCTAAACTGAGCCTGTGGGAGTGTGAGTACTGCTGCAGCCTAACAAAAGAGTGTAAGGCCTCTCTGTGCCAGCAGACCTTTACCAGCCCTTGTAAAGCTGAAGGGTTTGTCCTTTATGTCTTCTACTAATGTGAAGATCTAAGTATTGAGGGTGCACAGCCAGGTGGATGCCTTCCAAGTAGCCCTAGTTTGTTACCTGTATGCTTGCAAAGGAGATAAAATCTCCTTGGGCACTAACAGCTAACTTGTTCTTAGACATATGTCAGACTCTTTATGGCTCTTTCTAATCCCAGTCCTGCCCTCCTGGGACAAGACTCAACAAGCAGATATTCTGACCTGCAATTCCTCATCTTGGGCAATACATGAAGAGCAGGAATGAACAAGGTCATACATTGATTAGGGGATAAAAGATGTTATGACCAAGAGCTATCTTATGACCCATCCTATTCTCAGTCACTGGACACTACTGCTCTGTTTCTGCCTAAAATTACCTCCTTCAATGTTTGCTTACTGGGACAACCCCTTTTATTACTTTATCCACAGGAGATGCAGGCTGTTTCGTAACTCTGGCAATACTCCCTTATTTTATTTTTAAAGATGCCCGTTATTTAAAACGATTCTAGTTACTGATTCTTAATAATGCCTTAGAAGCTTTTGTTCAGGCATATTTGTCTCTGTTCCAGCTCAATGCCATTTCTGCCATAAATCACCATTTTCTGCCTGCCTTAGCCTCTAAATGATTTGGGCCCAACAGGCTGATTTGTACACTGTGTTTCAGTAGCTCCCTTCCTGCTATACATGCCAGAGTTTCTCTGTTTACCTTTATTCCTGCTTCCCTAGCACCAACAGTAAAGAAGGGTTGAGAAGGGAAAGAGTAATACAAAAAAGCAGCTGCTTTTCTTCAGCCACTGTGTATCCTGCCCTGCGGACAGATGCTGGTCCCCACTCAAACCCTTTGCAACACTGGCTCTGCAAAGGGCAGCGTGGCTGTTTCATCTGTTACAAGCTGGATTTTAACCAGCAGCCACAGCTGACAGTTTCAAGAAGGCCACTTCCACATCCATCTTACTCAGACAGCTGTATGCAGTCTCCAAACTAATAATTCATCATTTACACATGTACTTCATTACTTTATTTATATATTACAAAGGCCCTGGTTTATTTATTAAAATCATTATTATTCTTATCAAATGATGACGTGTTGTGATCCAGGAAGATGCATTTGCTATCTCACAACTAATTATGCCAATTAACTTTTCATGGTTCTACCACAAAATGCAGCTCATTAATTGCTTTTGAAATGCAGCTGCTGAGATTCACACAGAGAGGAACAGGTAGGCTATAGTTGTTAATTTCTGCAAGAGGAGTTTGTTGTCATTAGGTCTTAAGTGATATTTTTGGGCAATCTTGCTTCTTGTTCCCTATTTCCCAAGTAATTTTGTGTCTTTTCCATCTAAGAGGGTTCTAAATGTTGGTTTTGTTTGGTTGTTTTTTTACAGACTAGCCATTTGCCATAGGACATTGAACCAAGTTCAAAGATATTTCCTCATATAAATCCAGTAGCTTCGTTCAGCCCTTAATGGGAATCAGTGGACATCTGCAGAGGACATCTTTCTTCACTGAGGTGGAACCAGCCCAGAAGGAGTGATAGCATTTTGATGGAAAGCTGAGTTGCTGTGGTGAGGCATCTCAGGTCTTGCAGCAACGTGTGCAGTTTATGTCTTCAGAGAGGGGCCAGCTTCGTATTTATCTGAAGAGGTTGACTTGAGTGATTAAGAAGAACAAAATCTATCTGCCATTTCTGGATTCATCATATCCAGGCATGAAAGTTTTACAGATCTCCTGAGGGAGAGAGAAATAGAATTTGTTTGAATAAGACAAACTGACTATCAGTGCAACAGTACTGGCTGGCTCTCAGAGGGTGTAATGTCTGAGCAGATTCATGAAGTTGCAAAGTCTCCATCACCTTCTTTCCCCACTAGCACCTTCAGGAAGCATCAAGAGCATTCCTCCTTTGATAGGATTTCACTCTTACAACTGTACTCAGAATGGATATAATTTATATTCCCTTTCACAAATACACGCCTCTCAGTGGTGGCAGGAGCAGAATTCAGCTGCAGAAGTGTTACTGCCAGTGACATGGGCTTTCTTCACCTTCTGTTTTGTACATGGTGGTTTTGGCTTTGCCACTAACTGGGAACCAGGTAATTAGAAGTTAAGGTCATAAAATCAGCACTATGGGATTTGGCCAGTCCCAGCTTCAATGCTGTTTACATGTTTAGAGGCCAGATGGAAGTACATGAAAGACTGGTATTCACATAAGCGATTTTCAAGCACATATATATCAAAATGTCAACTTTCTGATGGCAAAACTCAGTTGCTGTTTTGGTTCTGGTATTGGTGGAGACAATTATGAAGTTTGGGGTAACACTTTTTATTCCCCGAAAGGAATCATGGATCTTTAATGACATGGGAAAGGTCATTGCCTTCAATGACCAGTTCAATTCAATACTATTCTAAGTGGCATTTCACAGTGTGTTTCTCTGTGATGTAGTACTCATAGTAGCCTCTGCTGAGAGAAAATGCTTCAAGGATGAGGAATGGGACAGACTGAAGTGAGGATTTATTGTTTTCAGTGGAGCACATGAATAGTTATCACATCTGACCAAACATAAACTCTGACTAGGAAATCCTGGCCATTAATGAAATGTTTATCAGCTCCAGGATTACTCACCCCTTCATAATCTCTGGGGAAACAGAATTGTCACTGAAATTTACTGTGTGGTCAAAAAATGCTCTGGGATTTATGGGGCTTTGGCTGAGGACAGAAACAACCCACTGCAGAGTTGCTTGAATTGTAGTATTTTTTGTTTTCTTAACACAGAAACAGCAATTCATGCATCTTCCAGTCCATAAGCAAGGTAATGAAACTGAATATACTCTAGGGAAGCCTTCATCGAATGAAGGTTTTCATCTATAGGTTTTTCCTTGACAAAGGAAGGCTGGCATCACAGAGCCAGTCAGCCAGAGGACAATATCTGGCTAGCATCTGCCTCATGGCTGCAGCAAACCTACAAGCAATACACAAAGTTGCTAACACCTGCCTAGCAGCATAAGGAGAGGTGTCATACAGGAGCCACTCTCCCAGAAGAGAGTGAAGGTGGGTGGAAGAGACTGTGGGTGGTAGCTTGCCATCAGCTATGGGTCCTTTAGGAAGCTTTAGATAAAGGTTGGTGAACCACAGCTGCTGTCCCTGGATCACACTATGTTATACTGCTACCTCTCATGAACTCTAATAGCAAGAAAGAAATGAATATGGCTGGGATTTTCTCCCTGAAACTAAACATGGCATGTTCATGGAAGCATAAGATTTGCTCAAGCTGGTATAGTTTTTAGCCTTGTTTGTGTGACTTTATCATCTCACTGTAACAAATTTCTTGTACTGTATTAGAAGCACAGAAAATCTTGCAAGATATGGTTTATTTATATGATATTAACTTTGCCTTCTTACTTTGTATTGCTGCCTCTGGGTATCCTAGAGTTTATTTCTTCCTCTAATGATGAAGAGAGATACTGCATAGGGAAGTAAACATGTCTGACCTGGTGTGCAGACACTATCCAGAACTGGCCATACCTGACAAGAGTGCCTGGAGAAACACCTGGGCACAGTGAGGCAGCCAAGGCTGGGAAGGGGGTCGGTTGTCTCAGCAGGTAGCACTGAGGTAAATCCCATGTACAGTGCAGTAAGGCTTTTATACACTGGTGATAATACAGAGGGAAATGAATCCAAAAGAAGTGAGGTATGATAATCTGAATTTCCTTTCCCAGTTGAGGACCTTTAATGTTGTGTTCCAGCTCCCTATCAAGCACTGTTACTGCATGACTGAAATGATGGGTGTCTGCAGCACTCCTTAAAGAGCTCTCCTCTCCCTGGAGATGTGTGGTACCAGAGCCAGGAGGCACAGTTTTGCATGGGCAGGCTGTGTAAAAACTTCATCTGGAGGCTTCTAGGCACAAGTGACACTTTTGGAGAGAAAGAGAATGTCTAAACCTCAGCTGATAATGCTTCCTGATAAACCACCATCCACCTCCTCCAGCTACAAGGTGGCACAGAGTTGGCTTGAGGATGGATTTTCCCCCTGGATGTATGGTGTGTTCCACCAGTCAGCAGCTCTCCCTGTATAAATGAGCTTAGAGCAGATGTCTGCTGTGTGTCATTACACACCCTGCATCTGCAGCAAGAACCTATCCCCTTACCTTGATAACGTCTGTGAGCACAAGCATGCCCTCAGACAGGTTAACCCCAAATGCTGCTCCTGGGCAACATTTCTCACCCAGTCTGTTCTCACCAACACATTATTTTAGACTGGATATTAGGAAAAATTTCTTCACTGAAAAGGTAATCAGGCACTAGAGCAGGCTTCCCAAGGAAGTGGTGGAATCCCCACCTTTGGAAGTGTTCAGAAACTGTGTAGATGAGGCCCTTAGTAACATGGTTTAGTGGTGGTCTTGGCAGTCCTGGGATAATGGTTGGACTTGATGGTCTTAAAGGTTTTCCAATCTAGTTGATTCTGTGATCCTATGATTATTAGTGCTTTCACTTAAGCTCCCACTACTAGACCACATCATATGTGCCTGTGAATCCCTTCAAGGTGCACAGTGTGCTCCAGCCCAGGATGGAGGGGCCTCCGGAGCCGCCCCCCAGAATCAGAGCTTGCTCTGACCTGTGCAGGGAGCTGCAGGATTAGAGGATGAGACAGGTATGTTTTGACCCCCACCTTTCCCTCTTTATGTTCTGTGCAGCTATTTACTATAATATATTATAATATTAGTGGAACACATTATTTACTATAATATTATTATATTATTGTTACATAACTTTAGTATTGACTATTAATGTAATTAACGCTAGCACACGTCCATTAGCTATTCCTCTCCGGCACCGCCGTCGTTTCACCAGCCGGGGCGCGCAGGGACGCCTTACCGCCCTCAGCCGCGAGAGGGCGCCGCCACGCCGGAGGCGAGCTGGGGGGCAGTGATCCACGGCAGCCACCGTAGTGCCTGTGTCTCCGCCTCCCCAGCGGGGGCTGTTCCAGGGCTGCCCTAACCGCCGCACGGCTTCCGCTTCCTCCCGGCGGTGGAGGTGCTCGGCAGGGGGCGCTGCGGCGCGGCCACCCGGCATGCTCCGCGCGCGGCCTGCTCCCGCCCCTCCCTCCCGAGCCGGGCGGGCGAGGGGAGGGAGCGAGTGCCACGTCCCCGTTTGCGGGAACAGCGCCGCCGCCGCTCGCCCCGAGCCATGGGCTCCTCGCAGAGCGTCGAGATCCCCGGCGGGGGCACCGAGGGCTACCACGTCCTGCGGGTAAGGGTGGCGGGGAGGTGGGCAGGCTCTTCAGTCGTCGTTAGGCAGGTGTTGGCCCTTGGGCCCGGCGGCCTCTCTCCGTGGGTCTGCGCCTGAGCGCCCCGAAGGGCTTCCCAAGCCGGGCCGCCCCGCCGATCTCTCCTGGCCCGGAGGAGGCGCTCGGGCAGCGGCGGCGTCCGGGCCTCCTGGCGCCAGCGGCGGGGCCTCCGCCGCGCTGTCGGCTCCCGTTCCCGGAGCAGCGGAGTTCACGGGCGTCCCTATGGAACGGCTCGGCTCCGCGCTGCCTCAGCTGTGTGGAGCTGCCCGCGACCTGCGCCCTGCCCGCGGCGGCAGCACTGCGGGCTCCGAGCCATCTCTGCCCGGTCACTGAGGTCTGGGCGGTCCGGAACGTGCCGGAGGATGCTCTGCCTGCGCTTCGGATTGTAACGGGGCTGGGAGGGCCGGTGCGCGGGAGCTGGTGCTGCTTTGGGGCAGCCCTGGGGGACAAGGCTGCTGCTCCAGAGAAAAGACTGCGAGCACACGGGCTTGACGCGTCCGAGCGCAGCCCTCCGGTGCCTGGCCCGGGTGACACGTCAGGCTCTAGGTCGTTGCATCATGATCTGAACTGTAGCTGCTTCCTTCCCTCGGGGGTAGTTCCAGGGGCTTAGATCAAGGTATTTAAACGATAGGCATCACACCTGCCAGAGCTACCTTCATAGGTATTTTTAACCTGTTTTCACAGTTGCGTAGGCTTACTCGCACTGCAGCCACTAAAGTTCAGTTTTGTGTGCAACAAAATTTGCCGGGCTGCGTTAAAGGTCTCGTGAGTAGACTTTTAGAATCCCGTTATTTAGCGTGACCTTCGCTGTCAGTGAGGAGAAGGGTACCTGGGTTGTGTCCTCGAATCTGCTGTACTAAGTGATACTGTACCTTTGCAGGAGTTACTAATAGCCTTGCCCACACCACTGCACTCTTGACACTAGCTAAAGCATGGAGCACCCTTACTCTGTGTACTGGGCTGGGCCAGGTTTTTGTTGACATCAGACCTTCTCAGGTCAGCACTCTGTTTGGAGCTATCCTCATGTTTTAGACATGTGCAAGAACACATGACCCCCACATGTGGAGCTTGCCTAGTGGTGAGCTGCAAATAGTGTTAGAGTACCATGGTGAAAAAAGAACAGAGATCATCTTTCAAGTGTTAGAAAATGCTGCTGTAATGCTTTTGAGAACCAAACATTGATCTTCTGCTCAAATCCAAACATTTGTCTCTTAAAACTGATATATAGGCTAAAGACATAGTGGTCTTTACTTATCCCTTTTATTGTTACTAATATTTAGCACTTCAGTGTTACTAATGTGTAATAGTCCTTTTTGTATTTTCCTTTCCCCCACAAAAAACACTTATGATTTGGTAAAAGTGGCTGACTTGTTTTTTTAGTGTATTATAGCGTGCTTTCTGCTTTTGAGGGCTCTAAAAATCAGTGAGTGCTCTGCAGTTGGAATATCAGTTATGCTGCATTGGTCAATTTGCACTTTGATTAAAACATGTTAGTAAATTGAGATGCATATCTCCTGTGAGGTTTAATCTACTTGGGTTTTTTTCTTGTAATCTTGCTTAAATCTGGCACCTTCTGTTTTCATTTAAGCTCCTTTGGGTTGTGATGGTTTTGCTATGACTTGAAGTGGCAGCATTTGATTGCCAGTGTTTGTAAATGTAGTTGGTAGGTGCACGTTAAAGAAGTAGATTTCTGAGAGGACAGCTGTATTGACATTAAGTGCAAGAAGTACGGGACCTACCTGTTCTCTTAGGCTGATGTCTTCCTTTCCTTGCCTTATCTTGCTGTTCAGATGCCACAACAATGAGGAGGGTTTTTTTTTTTCCTGTGGACAGGCATCTTAAATTGCGTCATGATCCCAGTCTAACAGGAATCAGGCCTCTGCTTATATGGAGTTGGGAGCATAGATTCAGAGTAGAGAAAAATTATGAAGCTTCACAGTTGTAATTTGGAATGCTTCTGTTGAAATGCATGTGGCATACAAGGGACCAGAGTTTTCCTCTCTAGTTTTTCCAAGTTTAATTTTCCAGTTGGATTTCTGTAGTAACTGTGTGACAGACTGCTTGCTTGGCTCACACGGTTAGAGGAGCTTTGCACAAATGCTCTGTCTGTGTGGACCAACCTTTGATAGAACTTGGGGTCAGGCAATAACACAATTTTCATCTAATTTCTTCTCAAGCAGACTTTATTTCTGAGCTCATAAAATTATTCAGATAAACAAGAATGGTGGAGGAAACCATCAGTAGTCTTTCAGTGTGACAGAGCTAATTCAGATAAGGTCAGATTTGTTTGATAATGCCAAACTTCCATAAATTGCATATAGTGGGTGTTTTAAAGATTTCATTAGTTGTGGAAAACTAGAGGAGTGACAGTTATTGGAAGAGTTCATTTGGGTAGGACAGATAACTGAAAAATGTGTTAAAAGGCCATGAAACAAATGAGTTGTTCAGAATGATGGTAGGAGCTGAGTACAAGTTGCCAGAGGGATGTGCACACTGAGACTGTTGCAAGTCACAGTTTTCCTACAGTGAGACTTTAAAACTGCACATGCTGCCTCCCTACAAAACGGCTAGCAAGTCTCTTGCTCTGCTCACTTCAGACAGGAGCAGAAATGTATACAGCAAGTGAACAATGCCATCAGTAAGTTTTTACGTAACTTTTGCAGATTACTTAAATCTTTTTGGCTGCTCCTGCTTTTGTTGTGGACTTTATTATCAGTGCACTTGTTACAGGAAATAGGAACACTTCAGAATTGAAGTGCTGTTGAAGGAAAATGATTTAATCATGTGCATACAGGAGAAGTTGCTGTGGGTTGTGCTGTTTGGGTTTCTAGACATTGAAATGTAGCCCCATTTTTATTATTTATTTAGATAAAAGAGAGTTACAAACTGCTGTGTTGCCCTGATTTCTTCACAGGAAGAACTAATAATCAGTCATTTATTTGAAACGGTTCTTTCAAATACATTTTTATTCATCATATCTGCTTCTTGCTCTTAGGCTTCCGTTTCCTGATTTATGTAAAACACTCCTAAGTCTTCCATTTAACTAGTGCCTCCCAGGCCAGTAGTATGCAGTGCTATTTACCTCTAGGAATTTTCTCTGTTGTTTGTTTTTTCTGCTCTGTAAGCTTCCTTTAACAGAAGCTGTGTGATTAGAGCAGCTGTCTGACTCTAGGTATTGCTCAGTATGCATATGTTTTTCTCTTCAAAACAGAAAGAAGGAAAAGTTTAAATTAGTTTCCTGTTTGGCAGTGCAAAGCTGCTGCATTTTGCCCTGGCTCTTGTAATAACTTGACAATTTCTTCAACTAATCTATGATGTCAGAACAACCCCATGCAACCTGCAGGCTTGTGGAAGAGTGGCTGGAAAGCTGACAGGTGGAAAAGGACCTAAGGGTGCTGATTGGTGGCTACTGAACATGAGCCAGCTTGTGCCCAGGAAATAGTGTGGCCAGCAGGACCAGGGAAGTGATCATCCTCCTGTACTCAGCACTGGTGAAGCTGCACCTCAAATACTGTGTTCAGTTCTGGGCCACTCCCTACAAAAGGTGCTCATATAGGCAATCTATTTTCTTGCACAAAGCTTATAAAGCTTTCTTTTGAAAACTGGATGTGTCAGAAGGAAATTCAATAGTTATGCCATGTAATGTGTTAAAATAGCTGACAGAAATGAAATAGGTTGTTAGACCCAACAGAAATTGCTTATATGTGATACACAATGAAGTTTTATTACCAATTACAGTCAGTGAAAGAACTACAGAAAAACTTTAAGCTTTTTGTTGGTAATCAAGTTAATATTAGGAACCATTTCTTGTGTGGGGCAGGGGGAAGCTTTGGAGCTTCTGCTCCTTAAAAGTTGTGTATTGAGTACTTGAAGCTAAGCTTCTGAAAGTGTAAGTGGACATTTGTATAAGTTATCTGATTTATAGTCAGATATATTGGTAAGAGCCTTTATCTGCCTCTGAAAATCAGAGTTACTGTGCCTGATTCCCTTCACAGTAGCACTGCTTGCTTGGGGCTTAAATTTGCAACCGCTGTGTTGCTGAGCAGCCTTATTATAATGTGTAATATACAATGTATACTGTGTAGGCATAGAGTGGTAGTGTTGGGAAGGGTGCTCAGCAAAGGGAAACGTTATGTATTTACTGACAAAGAAGTCTTTTTAGTAGTGCAGTTTAAAATTGGTGTTTTGACTTTGAAACCTTTTCCCCATTTAATTCTTGACAGTGAATTAAAAGTGAAATAATTTGTGTTTAATCTGTGTGCTCAGCAGCCCTGCTGTCATCTTGGTGAGAAACAAGTCCTGCAGCATTGTACAAGGCCTGAAAAGTCATCCAGCCCTTTTCTGCCTTCTGACATTCAACGTTCCTGATAGAGGTTGTCTTCGCTTGCTCTTAAAAAGCTCCAGTGGTGGCAGTTCCACAGCTTCTCCGCCTGTTCCACTGTTGTTTCTCTGCTGTTAGAAAGTCATGGCATTTACCCACAGGTGTCTGTAACTTATATGTCTGAAGTAACAGCTGGCTTTGGGAGGATTAGGCTTTCCAAACTGCCATGCCTGCAGCGGCATCTGTTGTAAATGGTATTACTTGATTATTTCACAGTCCTTATTCAATTACAAAGGCAAGTTACTGAATACCTGCTTGGGGCATACAGGAAAGCTGCACAAGTTTGCTCAGGGGGTCCACAGTGTATGTTCATATACATGGAATCTTTATTTCCATCATTAATGAGGATTTTGTGCACTTGCGTTTCCTTAGGTCTCTGATTCTCCTTTGTTGCTTTAGTTCCTGGAAGAGAGTCATGGCCCCAGAGCTCTGAGCAGAGCTCCATGTAGTACATTTGGCACTGCTGTGGTGAGGAAGCTTGTACATAGCTGCCTGAAAATAAGGTTGTGTGACATAAAAGGTGGATGGAGCTAGTGTGATTTTTGTGCAAGGCTGAGTATGTCTGTCCTTTAAGGAGGAGACTTTTCATGTGGAACAAATTCAGAACTTCTGTTCTGAATTTCTGGGTCTGCCAGGCATAAAAATGCTTTTCCATCAGTGATGCTGGGCCAAAAAAGTGAGGGAAATAGGAAACTTCTTGTGACTGAACCTGTGCATGGCAGCATGAGGAACTGTGATGACAGAAGGGATGCAGGTGCATATGTGATGGATACAACTCTAAGAGGTTGATTTCTTTTAGATACAGTTTCCTGGTAGTTTTTACTTGGTCACTTAGAAATTGAGCCATTCAGAAGTGTTCAGGATTGTGATGGATTTGAGGGAAGGAGCTCAACATCTGAAGGTACTTTCTGCAGACTGATTGATTGGAACTTGGAAGGTCTCACAGTCCTTGGGGCAGATTTGTTTGGGGCAGACTGTAAATAATTTGCTTAGAATACCAAATCTGTACATCCCAGGTGTCAGCTTGGAGGTTCACATTGATGGAAGCTGAACGTATGTAAGTCTCACTTATCATAGGCGCTCCTTCTCATTTTAAAATATGACCTTATTGAAAATGGGTCACAGTGTTCAGGGTGTAACCTATCAGAGGCCATGAGGGAGGGCTACTGCATAGGGATTTGGGTTTGTTGTTTTTTTAAGAAGCTCATTTAGAAATGGAGTAAAATCTCTGAACAAAGAGTGAACCGTGTCAGGATTGCTTTTGCAGCTGTTTCACTGGCTGAGTGAAGTCTGGCTTTTTGTAATTTCAGGGCCATGCCATACATCCTAAAAATCTGCTGTGTGATCTGAGTAAATGTATCAGTTTGCTGGATTTACTGGTGTTTTTGTTGTTTTTGGTTTTTTTAATGCTGAGATTTAGACAGACACGTTCTGTCTTTAAAATTCTTATTTTCTGAATAACTTCTGAAACCATCTGCTGATTTCATTCTGGTATAAAGCCTTTATGACAGGCTTTTAAAAACACAAAATGTGGTTCTTGTATGTCACCTGCTATAGGCAGTGGAATGAGAGAGAGAGACACTATTAAAGTATTTTAACATCACCTCACTGAGGAAAGAGCAACAAACAGCACAAGTTCATTCTACACTTGCCACTAGAAAAAAACACATCAGAGGAGAGAATGTTTTGTATTACTTAATTACAAGAGAAACTTCAAGCCTGAGCATGCAATTATGGAGCATGTCCATAGGAAAACAGAGCTCTTGAATTCTGCTTTTGTGAAACTGGTTAACTTATCTTTGGCAGGAAGGCCTCAAGTTCCCAACTTAGTAAGCAAATTTTGAGAAGTATAATTCATATAATGTATTTTAGTTTCTCTCTGCCTTTTCTCATAAGCTAAAATTTCTGTCTGTGGAGGCTGTTCTGAGGTAGCTCTACATTATTTAAGTTAAAAATGTGCTCAAGGGACAGTCCACTAATGTCAAAGCAATATACACAGTGTGCCTGTGAATTTCTATGCTGCTGGTGTCAGAGGGTCTGCTGTGTGGAGCTTAGCTTGTGTTTTTACCCTATTACCTGATGCTCAGCTTGCAGTCTCTGGTTATGCTTGATGAGAGGCATCTTGAACCAACGAATTAAGTGACACGGAGGCATTAGTGTAGGTCTAGTTAGCAGGACTGAAAGTTCCTTTGTTGATTGAGAGTGGTGGTTCTGTACAGTTAATACTTGGCAGAGAGGAAGAATATCTGTACCCCCAGTTGTAGGATATTATTTCTCCAGACACACTTCAAATTCTAGTCAGAAATGATAAATATGGAGTTTGGGGATGTTATTGCTGCCTCGGTGATTTTTTTTATTACTTTGCAATAATGTTGGTTTCATACGTTTTCACTGCTTTGCAAATCTTGGATAGCAATCTGTGTGTGTGATGTGACTCTGGAACTACTGATTCCAGATTATTTTTCTTTAATGAATGTGTAGATTATGTGACACTGATGTTCCAGCTTCAGTCATCTGTTTCAGAAAGCTACCCACAAGTAATCTGAGTTTCCAAGCTCTGATTTTGTGAATGTGTTGTGCAGAGATAAATAGACTCTAGGAGGATAGTTTTAGTATTAATCAAGTTTGGGTTTTTTCCATATTAGAATATTTTGTTCTAGATGAGTCATATTAAAAAAACCTCAATTCCTGCAAAATCAGACTGGTATTGAACAGACCAGCAGGTTTGTACCGTCTCTGCCAGGTGGAATAACACATGAACTAGATGATCTTAAGGTCCTTTCCAACCTCAGCTATTCTATGATTCTATGGTTCTATAATGTAAAAAGCACATTGTAAAAGGTGGAGTTTAGATATTTTTGGAAGATGAATGCAGCACATGAAAGATAAAGTCAGTGGGTAAAATGAATCAGCTTACAAATAAAGAAAGATAGCCTTTACTACGGAGGCTGTAGGAAAAATCTAGTAGCCATATTAGAGTTACTTTTGTCTGTCAGTAGCGCCTGAAACAGTGAAAAAACACCACTGGCAAAATGTTTCTCAGTTACTCCATTTGGAATTAAAAGCATACTTTAAGCTTCTGGGAACAACGTGTATCCAATACTTAAGCCTTGTCCCAGGGGAGGGTTTGAATTATTTGAGCTGCCGTAGCCACACAATTGTGGGAGTCCCTTTTCTTGCAGCTTGTTGGTATGTTGATAAATCATTGGTTGTACAGGTGCCCTCTGTGTCTCAAGAATGTCAACAGATGAGGTTTAATCATGAGATACCAATCCCTGCTTACACAGATGTGACTCTGCTTTTCCTCTAAGTAAGGTAAAATGCAAGGTCCAACACTGGTACTTCTGTGGAAAGACACAACTTTTTAACCAACTTTTTTAGAGTTCATGAAGCTTGACCATAATTGACATAAATATCTACAGTTTATCTGCAGCAGTTGTTAAGCAGCGCCCATCCCAGGGGTAACTGTTGGTCATTCCTCAATAATTTATAGATTACTGGTTCTTCTAAAATGTTTCTCTACTTTTTTTTGCTCCAAAAGTTTATATTTGAGCACTTAAAAATCATACAGACATTACTAGCTTCTAGAGCTATAGTTTGCACAAGTAGAAATAGAATTCTGATCTGTGATCAATGCTGTGCACCAGCATGGGTGCACTTCTGCTAAATTCTTGTTCAACTTTGTTAGGTACAAGAAAACTCTCCGGGACATAGAGCTGGATTGGAGCCATTCTTTGATTTTATCGTATCCATTAATGGTTCAAGATTGGTAAGTGTGCTGCGATTTTATAACTCTGAATATAAACAATGTGCTGTGAATCTTAGCTTGACAGGTAAATCAATGCATTTGTTCTATTTAAATGTATATAGAGTATATACAGTTCTATAAAAAATTTAGCTTAAGAGTAAGGATGCAGAGGACAGACATGCTCTCTGCAGACATCTGCTACTGACTCACCCACCGCTCACTGCTTGTGTTAGTGCTTTCCTAGTTCTGTCCGCAAAACTGCTTGTGAAAACCTTTAAACTCACTTCAGTCAAAGCAGGTCGATTGAAAGACGTGTTTTCAAAGCTGTTAGCTGGGCAGCAATCACAGGAGGAGGTTTTCAAGCAGATCTGTAGTGAGATGGCAAACTGTGATCACAGCTGTGGGTAAGCTCTTCCACCTGGATTCAAGGCCTCTGAAAAGCTGAAAGGTGCATCGTATCACAGATTGAATTGGAGTGGTTTCATGTTTGGAAGGCATGACCTGTTTCTGTGAAATCCCAGGCTTCTGCTGGAGTTATATTCTAGAATTGTGAAGGGGCTGGAAGCTTGTTATTAAATAGCTGTAAATACTTATCCTGGTAATGCACAGCGTTTATAGGACATTTGAAATACAAAAGTGATGCTATAGAACTGGATGGTTGCTGGGGTAAACACTAACCTGAGTTCTTGTTTGAACGTTCACAGAATAAAGACAATGACACTCTCAAGGACCTGTTGAAAGCAAATGTTGAAAAGCCTGTAAAAATGCTGGTGTACAGTAGCAAAACACTGGAGCTGAGGGAAACATCAGTGACGCCCAGCAACATGTGGGGTGGACAGGGCCTGTTGGGTGTGAGCATTCGTTTCTGCAGCTTTGATGGGGCCAATGAAAATGTATGGCATGTTTTGGTACGTACAGACTCCCACGTGTTTTCCTCACTGTTGCTTATTGTTAAACTTTTTATCTCTTTACTGAAAAGTAACTTGCAAAGAGGTACACAAGATCAAATTGGTCTGTTTTCTCTTTACTGATTTAGAAAGTGTGGAAAACTTTTGAAGGGTTTGGAAAGACTTTTGATGTAGGACTGTATAATGAACATATTATCAAATCTTGTGTTTAAATCAGTGGGTTTGTACAAAACTCGAAGCTTCTTGTAACAGTATAAAAGAGACTGCCATCAAGCCACTGCTTCATTAGTTCAGTGACTACTAATTATGTTGCAAACTTGACCAGTTTGTATGTCTGGCTCAAAACTTCTGTGAAGTGTCTAACTGTTCTGTTAGACACCCTGACATTTACATAGTGTTTTGTAACTTTCCATCTTGAAACTAGGAAGTGGAACCTAATTCTCCTGCTGCGTTAGCTGGACTTAGACCTCATAGTGACTATATCATTGGAGCAGATACAGTCATGAATGAGGTAAGTTTATAAAAATAAGGTGGTATGTGTTTGTTTGATTTTAACTAAGAAAAATATAAAATAATAATTGCACCAGGGTAATTTGAAACATTCCCAGTTCTGTCTCTGTTCAGTGCTAATGGATGTAAGTTAACACAAAGAGGAAGAATCTCTGGCATGGTGCCTCTTCATTAAATACAATTCTGGAAATAAAAACTGCTCTCAGGTGTCTTCATGAAGTCAGATAGAAATGGTTTTGTACTCTAATATTAATATTTCAAATAGCAGATTTGAAGTCTGGGTTGTGCCACATCTTCTGAGGTGCACTAGGAAAGCACATTTTAAAGTTGTCCTTGGGATTAAACAGCAGCACGACAATTGCAGCATGTAGCAGTTACCATATTCTGACACACAAAGTTACAACTAGAAGGGTGATCATTCTGATGTCAAAAGATAAAATAAAGACAAGAAAGCCCTTTTTCATTTTTATCCTTTTACAGTCTGAAGACCTCTTTTCCCTTATTGAAACACATGAAGCAAAGCCATTAAAACTTTACGTGTACAACACGGACACAGATAATTGTCGGGAGGTGGTGATTACTCCAAATTCTGCCTGGGGTGGAGAAGGCAGGTAAGGACACATGTTACAGGGGAGCGGGGTGACTTTCTTATATGACTAGCCTAAAAGCTGCTTGCTTAAGTTTTCTCCAAAGACAGGAGAAGAGTGTTGTTATATCAAAGGTGTAGAAACACATAGAAATATAATCAATTATATTTATTTGAAATCCAGATTTAGTTACCCATGGGTGTAAATTAGTGCAGTGGTTGCTTTCTGCATTAGGCTTTGAATAGTCATTAAGCTGTAGTATATTATTAAAGTATTGCACCGTAGCCAGAACAGAGGACTGTAAGTATCAACTGTGAGTTGAATTCCAGGCTGTCTATCTGATGTAGTTGCTTGGTTTAAATAACAATTAAATTTATTTTCTGCTAAATGTTTATTGCTAAAAGCTACAGAATTTCCTTTCCATTGTCTTGTATTGATTATTTCTCTATGGAAAATGAGACAACATTGTGGGGGAAGAGGAAAGTTGTACAGGACTTATCTTGAAACTTGGTGTCTTGAGTCAGCTTCATTGCTTGCTATGAAGTCTGTAGTTGTAAAGTCACTTTACTGACTTATAAATGTTCACATTTTAAAAGCCTAGGCTGTGGCATTGGTTATGGATATTTGCATAGAATACCTACACGCCCATTTGAAGAGGGAAAGAAAATTTCTCTCCCAGGACAGTTGCCTAGTGCATCTCTCAGTCCTCTCAAAGATGGCTTCACAGAGGTAAGTTGTAGTCACTTCTTTGCCTTGGTAAAAACGGCTTGATGTTGTATAGTTTTTCTGCCTCTTGGTTCTTGTGGAAGCAAACCCTAATGGTGTAACTTTCCTTTTTTCCTTGCAATAAGGTTCAGCTGTCATCAGTTAATCCCACCGCCACATTACCCCCTGGGTCAGCAGGACTTGAACAGAGTCTTTCAGGACTTTCTATTAGTTCACCCTCAACTACTGTCAGTAACGTTCTCAGTACAGGTTAGTACAGAAGTAACTGGCTTCTGAAATATGTGAGGTTTCTGACTTTTTTTGCGTTCACAGATGTTTCTACCAACTTAATAGAAGGCAGAAGTGAATAAAATGTTCTTCTCCCCAGACTTGTTAACAAGAAATGCTGGAGTACTGTAATTGTGCCATACTTGCTTATGAAACAACTGCAAACAAATTCCATCAGAAGTATGATGTGTATTATTTAGAATACTATTTTTCTTCATCACCATTTTATGGTTAAGGCAAATAGCAGTTCTCCTTTAAGCAGTTATTTATTTGTACTCCTCAAGGAAAGGAGCTGAGGTGTTGTATGCTTAAAATTAATGTTGTTTTCCTTTGTATGCTGCCAGGTGTTCCAACAGTTCCATTATTACCACCACAAGTCAGTCAGTCTCTCACCTCTGTGCCACCAGTTAACCCAGCAACAACATTACCAGGTGAGTAAGGAAAAGTTCTTAAAACATCTTTGCAACAAAATTCTTCAGCAAGTGAAGAGAGCTGGTTTTTTTTCCACTGCCTTTTTGGGGGCAAGAGGGTGTAATTTCATACAACTTGCACATTTCATGTTAAAGATCCCTATACCAGCTCTACAGTATTAGGATTTGGGGTTTGTTTGTTTGCTTTGTTAGGGTATGTGCCAGCTTGTCTGTAGCACAGAGGACTGAGATGGCAATAAGGTTTACAATCGTTTCCGTTTAGGGTCCCCTGCAATAGATGCAGTTCAAAATTCTCAGGGAGGTATTGGCCTTGTTGTTTGCAACATTACTGGAGTTGATACCTTGTTACTTTCCGCAGTTTGTACATTGTATGTTGCAAAACACTTCTGCAAATAACATCACAGTTTCCAGTTTGTCCTTTGCACTGGGACATCATGAGGGAAGAAAGATCTGAGAAGCCAAGTCTTGCCTTTCTGCATTCCTTTCATCCATTAAGCCTCCAGCTTAGGAAATTCCTTTTAATACTTAGCTTGGTCATTATTCTTAGTATAAGTAGAGGTCTAACAACAAAGATCTGTGTGTTGCAGCTACTGTTTCTAAATTACTTAGTAATTTAAATTGGTATACTAAAGTAATTCACAGTGGGAAGCATAAGGATTGCATAGGATTTTGCTGTGTGGTTGGTGCACTGGTACAGGACTCAGTTGTGCACTCCGGACACTGAAGGACTTGTATTTTATGCTTTGTGTGCTATAAGACACGTATGTAAAGATGTGTCTATAAGAGTTTTAAGTCATGCTTGGAGGAATGCTCTCTAACATAGAAGAAAATTTGTAGTAGAGTGAAGCGTATGCAAAAGGGCAAGCAAATTTAGTCTTGTACTGTTTAGAGAAAATAGGTAATAACTTGAGAAGTTCAGCTCCTGTTAATATCCACTTCTTCCCCATCCCCTTACCTGTCCTTTCCCCAAAATCTGCCAATACAAATTTTCCTTTCACCTTGTTCTGTGAATGCTGTCCTTGCTTTTTTGAGAGCTATCAGAATATTTATTTGCAGTTTGCTTGGCCATATAGTGAAATATTAAATATTAAATGTATAGATTAAAATTTGAATGTATTGCTGTGAAGTTCATCTGCTTTCAGACTTAAAAAAGTCCAAACCGAAGTTCCTTGTAGCTGAGCTGAAAATTCTTTGAATCAGATTATGTCAACCTTTGTGCCTAATGAATTCACAGGGAGGTAAAGATGACTGGTTTTTAATCAAAATCTTTCTACTGTGGCCTTGCTTTAAGACTTTTCTCTGTCTTATTGCGGTAGTATCAACAGTTTATTCCAGAAATAGCCGCCTCTGAGCTAAACATAAAGTAAGAATAGAGCCCTTGTTCCAGAAATGCAGCTTTTGTAAGATAGGAGATTCAGGAGGGGAAAGATGCTCCACAGCAAACACAATGATGGAAGACCATGTGTTGTGTTCATTATATGTTTCTCTTCTCAGTCCACTCTGACTTTCAAAGTTACTTTGTGTTGCCTTTTCTAGATATTTTTGTGGTTTTAATTCTAGTTATGAAACAAGTAGAAAATAAATAATAATCAATATTAGAGACCAATGGTACTATGTTTTGCATCCTATGATTATCATTTGCTGTGCAATATAGGAATGGAGGGCTTCTGTACAGTGCTGTGGTGAAATAGCTACCTTTATTAAAGCTGAATTTGGAATACAAACCTACTAATTCCGTAATGTAAGATTCTACTTTGCTCAGAAAAATCTGAAAAGTTGGGATTATGTATTTGCTAGTACGGACCTTCTGCTATAAAGTTGCACAGCGAAGACAGATACCTAAAAGTTGAAACTTGAGTGAACTTGCATTCATAAAGATGTAAAGCAATGTAAATTTTCAATAAGATCTCAGAAACAATTAGGAAAAAAATGAGTCTAAGTTCTCCGCTGTAACTTTTCCACTTTTCTCTTAGGTCTGATGCCATTACCAGCAGGACTTCCCAACCTGACTGATCTGTCCAAACTTAATTTACCTGCACCACACATTGTCCCAGAAATTGTGCAGCCCGGTATGTCCTTCTGCAAACTGAAACACTGTAATAGCAGGTCTGTCCTTGGTGATCCTTGATGCTGTCAGTTAGAGCCAGTCATCTAATTGAGTCCTGAAGAAGATGAATTGAAGGAGATGAGAGTTGACAGTAGTGCCCCATTAGGTAGACAAGGAATATGTCTTTAAATAAACGAATTAGAAACCTGTGTCTGTACTTAGTTGTTTCACCGTATATTACCTGATTTATGATCTTAAAAGGGATTATACCAAGAATGAAAGTGTATAGTTTTATGGATAGAAGAAATTGTGAAATGTTCCCTTGTTTGCTAGATGAGGCGTTTGAAGCACCATGACTGAATTGCCAGCAGTATGAACTAATACTAGATTTATGGTTTTGAGTTAAACAAAACTGCTGAAAGTGCACATGGAGCAAACAAAAAGAAATTGGAGGCTCATATAGAATAAAAGGTTTTTGTTAACTTCTTGTTTCTGGCAGTTTCATTGAATGGCAGAAAAATCTAGTCATCATTATTAATGCAGTAAATACGCAGTCCTCGGGAGGTGGAAGCAAACTTAAGTTCATTCTGATGCTGAGTTCTGAAATTTGAAAAGTATCAGGCCTGAAACTAGCTTGCTGAGTCAGTGCTGCACGTATGTCATGCTCACACTAAGTTCAAAAAGCTTCCTCCTCTCCAGGAGTAAACAGGAGATTAGAGATGATAAAAAAGTTAAGCAGATGGAGAATCTCTCCAGCTCTGTCTGTGGTACGTAGCAGCTCATGCTGCCTTTTTATTTTTCCTTTTCCCCCCTGTTTTCTCCTTAGGTTTGCCATCCCTTCCTTCCTTGCTGCCGATGAATCTAATGGGAATAACGCCTCTATCAATGCCACCCAAATGTGTTCCTCTGCTTCCTTTGGTCACAGAGGCATCTACAGTGCCTACAGATTTGCTTCCCTCCATTACTCAAGCTGGAAGTGTTCCCATCAACCCTGGCACTACTGTAAATGTAGAACAGACCTCGACGCTCACCTTGGATAGTACTGCCCCAACTTCTAAGGCAACTGTTGTTGACAGATCAAGTGAATCCTCCACAGTTAACGAGAAAACATCTGGAGTCACAGATACGCAAGCTTCTGAGTCATAACTCCAGGTCACGCTGTTGGATTGGCTTGGTATTTATGTAGCCATTGGATACATATTTGAAGAGCAACCTATCATTAATTTCATACTAGTTTGTACTTAATCTTAGGAGTCCTGTAAATAATATGGAGGTATAATAAAAATAAAAGGGGGTTTATAAAGTGTGTGTGGTGGGAGGGGAAGAAGCGTACTTGTATGTAACCAAAAACCAAGTCAAGGTGGTACATAGAATTCCACTGCCAAACTCGGAGGTATATGTTTTTAATATGGGCTGATGGCTTTAGCCTGTTAGGCCTGTCCTTGCTTATAATTAGCAGTTTTTGCTTCTGATAGAAATGAAGCGGTTCTTGCGTGTGGCATTTACATACCATACTTCTTGATCTTTGCAAGTATCTTGTTACTACAGTGGGGATGAGAATGTTTAGTCCGAGTTGTATGTTTTAACATCGCAAAACTTCCACCTAAAGATATTTCTATTAAAGTTGCTGAGTGACCTGTTAACCGACATCTCGTTATTCAGCTTGTACACAAATCTTTGTTTTTTTAAGCTCTTGAGAGATGCTCAAGCCATGTTTTGTGACTGCTGCTGCATTGTTTCATATGCCCACTGTAAAATGGCATTTGGAAGGGAACACAGGAAATGCTAAATGTGGCACACAGTTTAGCACTTCATGACTACTGTAAGACAAATTAATGGATTAAGCATACATACAGCAATAAATTCCTGGCATTTTATCCTTCGTGTGATGAAATAGTACATTTATTTGGTTAGTGCTTAACTTCTCATTTAAATGTTTTTAGCTCGACTCTCTAGCACTGGTTGTGAAAGGGCTCCCCTCCAGAGGAATGGATCCAAGAGGGAATGCCAGACTTCTTAATGGCAGGCAGGATCAGCATTAGCAGTTAGATCAGTTTGCAGCAATGAGTCATGAAATCTGTCTGCATATGATTCATATTCGGCTTTCAAAACTGATGTTCAGGATGATAATTGCGGATTAACTGTAGGTTATACACTTGTGTAAACTGCTGCCTGTGCTATATTCCAGGTGATAGCCTTCACTCCTGCTGTCAGGTACAGTCAATGCAGAAAACAACTCTCTACTACCCCAGTCCTTCTATACTACTGATGTTTAATTTCTATGTGTTTGCTTCCAGAAGATGCAAACTTTAGCCACATCATCAGCAGGCTGGAGCCAAAGTCTGTTTCAACAGCTACGTAATTGCTTTTGGCAATAGTGTGTCTGATCACTGTTTGGAATAGGACATGCATCTAACTGCTCATCATAATGTCTCAAAGAATTTATTCCAGTGGAAGCCTTATCTAGGATCTGTTGTCCTGTCTCATCTTTTTTACTTAAGTATTTGCCTTTCCTCTGCCCCACTATTGCACATCTCGTCATCATCTGTTGTATCAAAAGTCTGTGTTGAAGACAGACCCCAAATACTTCTCTTTAGACTGTGAGCTGTTTCTTAGCTGCTTGGAGTGTGAAATTCCTCTGCCTTGTTAAGTAGGAGGCTCACTGTTTCTCAGACTCTATTTTTGATTTACCTCTGTAAATCCAGTGTCATATACCTCAGAATTAAACCTTGGCATGAGAAGAAGGATGTTCCCTCTTTGCTTTGCTGTATATTGAGAGGAAGTATTGAGCTTTATAAAGCCTCATGAGTCTAACAGTCTTTTCTGTATCTTCCTTACACAGCTGGAGTCCTCATCATGATTTTCCTTATCTAACCCAAGAACAGTAGAAACAGAAGTTTTGTCATGTACCAAATTTAGAGCGGTTGCTGACTGTAATCAGATGCCTTGATCTAGAGTCCTTAGGTAGAGAACAGTGGATGTAAGGCAGTGTTCAAGTGTAACCATCAGCAATTCTGCTAAAGATAACATGACTTCAAATTCAGAGATGATTCAGTGGTGCAGATTTTAAGCTGTAATCTGCCAGCTACAAAGTCATAAACATTGAGGAGTCAAGAATTTACCACTTAAACTAGAAACAAAGATCTTGAAGTCATACTAATGTAGTCTTTTCCTGTTCTTTAATTCCCTCAACTAGATTTAATCAAATCATAGCCTAATAATTTCTGGCAAGGGTCTCTTAATGACTTTTTCCCCAGAAAAGAGAGTAAGGAGGGATAAGGACTTAAGTGACTGCCTTGTTTCCATTAGTTATGTGTTCAGCTGTTAATGAACAGTTACTAATAGGCATATTAGCTTTATTTGAAACATTGACACATGGGGTTCTTTAACAAGTACTGACAGCAGACAGGAAGACAGATGTACCATGAACATCCCTAGCCTTGCATATAATTAAGAATTATTAACGTCTGTGACATACTGTAGACTGAATAAGGTAATTTCCTGCTCCACCAAAGGCTGCTCTGGGGGCAGTGGTGTTCAGGGTACATATGGTTGCTGTGAGTGTGGGGCTGTCTCTACAGCGCTACTCGAGAAACTGAGCTGAAGAGGTGCGTTCTGCAGCTTGAGGCTCCACGAAACAGCTGCTCAGGCTGGAAGGTCAAGGCAGGAATGTGGACGAAGTGTTCGTGGTGAACGTTTCATGGCTTTGGTGGGGTCACAGAGTGGGCTGTGTCTGAGCCCGACAGCCATCTTTTAAATCAGTCCTGTCCAACATTAAACCTCCCTGTCGCAGTTGGAGCTGTTTGTTCCCAGGAAATAGCTGTGCAGGGCCACGAGATGGCGTGCAATAGTTTCCTTTTGCTGAACTCAGAATTAGGCTCAGCAATGAGGGTGGTTGTTGGTTACCGCCTCCAGCAGCAACAGTAGTCAAATGGATGCCAGCTGGGTGCTGAATGATAGTGCTTTCAGGAATCACAGGTAACTGTAAAACCCACTGATTTGAAGGCAGAGATGGGCTAAGCTGAAGCTATTTCTAAATTCCAGTATTTTTCAGGCAATTTGCTGACTTAAGCCAAGCTAACCACAGGGCAGGGTGAAAGTTCGTTTCAAAGGAGGTGATCCGTACAGGAAGGGACTTGTTTGAGATACCTTAATGCTGAAGGAGAGGCCTCGGTAATGTTTCCAGCCTCTCAGTGATGCAAGTGCTGATTATGGAATTAAGTTGAAAGAGGCAGGATAAGGATCAGTGATGTTCAATCATGGCGCCCTGTCTTCCTCAGTTACACACAGGCTTTGTCTGTACTAGTCCAAAGTGTTCACAATCACTCCCTACTATTGAGGCTCCACTGACACCAAGCTCAGATTCTTTGGTTCATCGCTTGGACTTAGATACCTAGAATCTGCCTCATTTTAGATTTGAATCTTGTAATGGTATTGGATTGCAAAAGTGTTTCTTCATTTGTAAATGTCCATAGTTCATAACTAACTCATATTTTGTAGTCCTGAGGCTTATTTGCGCAGCTCAGCACAGTGCTGCGTGTTCTAGTAGTAGCTTTAGCTGAGAAAGCAAAAATCTTCAAACTGATTTGCCTGTAACATCTGTGGCAAAAAGGTTTGGGGGTTTGAAGCTGTGATACAACGGAGAGCCAATACCTACCATAGCAATTTTAAAGTGAAAAGAACCAATCTCAAAAAAAAACCAAAACCAAAACAAACCTAAACCAAACCCAAACAAGCCAAGCCTCCACCTAATCAAACAGAAAACTTCATTTAGCTCAGATAAATCTCCACCAGTTCTGCCCTGCAGCCCTGGTGAACGATCTATAGCATAGTAATCTGCCATTTTACAGCATATCTAACAGATTTGCAGATGGTGGCTAGAGAGCTTATAAGCTGAGCAAGGAACAAATACATCCTTTTCCAGAAACCTCAATTCATGTTTATCCTTAGGCGAATATATTACGTTGCCAGGGTGCAGCAAGCAAATCAGAATTTCACTTGGGTGGATGACTGGTGTTTCTTAGGAACAGCCTTTGCACAGTTGCAAGTTAGTACTGAAGTGCAGGTTTTGTGCTATGACATGCTTGTCATGCAAAACTGCATCAAGACTTAGAGTTCAAAGGAGAAAGACCTGGCATGTGAAGACCTGCTCTGGCTGAGGAGGGTTAGGTGGTTTTGCAGCCTCATCTCCATCAGCCACATGCTTGCCTCTCTGCTGCCCTTCCTTGCACATAGAAAGGCAGAATTTGGCCCTTAGAGGAGACTGCAAACATTATTACACACTGACAAGCTGACTACGGCCCTATCAAATAATCATATTCTTGGCCTTGGAAATTTTTTGCTATGGGATCAAAAGGTATGGTTCATCCTTAGTTGTGCAATGTAGTATTATTACTCCCTCCGAACAGTTTCCTGTGTTAGGTTCACAGTTAATCTGTCTTAAAAGCTGCATTCCAGCATTACTCAGTTCACCCACAAAAGAGAGTTTCAGAGACCACAGAGGTCAGGATCACCTTGGGCAACCTAAGGCAACAGTGAAAGCCACTTCTGCCAACAAAACAACCCATTTTAATAACAGACCTCTTGCCTGAGAGCTGTTTCTGCCAGCAAGTGGTTGCGTATTCACATACTTTGTTCATGGCCCTTGCAGCCTTGGGTGAGCTATGAACCCCCAAAAAAAAGCTAAAAAAAAAAAAGAAACACAAGTGATGAACTCAAGCCCCAAAGACTATATTCAACATAGGCTTGAAGATACATAAGAAAATCCTGCAGTAGAAGATTATATTAACAAAAGCAATGCAGAGCCATGACGTTTTACATTTGGCAAGGGGCACTGGACGTAATGAATGTCACTGAGAGTCGGCTCATCTGGACTTTCTGAGGTGCAGAAAGGACATTATAGCACTGCCCAGATCCTGCTCCTTGAAGACATCACTTCCCAGCCTTTGCATTTATCAGCCAACATCTTCTGCTAGCAGCTTTCATGAATAAACAGCTCTTTGCAGTGTTCTTGCTCCTAAATGAACAGTAGTCACAAATAATAAATCTTCAGCCAACACCACTTCGTTCTCACCTGCTGTAAGAGAAATAGCTTTCAGTTCTTGGCACTGGAAGAGAGTAAGAGAGAACTTAGCTAAGACTTAGCAGTGACCATCTTGCTACTATCTCACCCTTATCTTTCAACTTGATTTTCCCTGAAATTCTGGGGTTTGAGTCTTCAAAATAGTCTTCTTTAAAAACAAACTGAAGTTTTCTCCTGTCCTGGTATTTCTAAGTGCCTGTTGTACGGGCTTGAAGCTGTGCACATACCATGCGCTTGGATTGGCACATGCCATCAGGCACTGTTTAAACAATCTAAAGAAAGAATCTGGGCACTGAAGAAGCTTGCCCAGAGAAACAGTGCAATTTCTTTAAGAAACACTAGACCTTGGAAACGAAAGTTGACATTTTTATAAACAGCAGGTCAGTATTAACAGTTACTAGGCATCAGGTTGAGTTTTGTCAACTATGGTGCTAAACGCTAGAACTGTAAGAAAAAAGATATAAGAAGCTATTTCACAACACTGTTTATGCCCTCAGGTGAGTTTGTGTTCACATGAAACAGGGAACAGAACAAGCATGCTCCCAGGCAGTGATGCTACTTTACTAAGGCTCAGAAGTCTGACAATAGAAGATGCTTTTGTACATGTAAACAGTACTTGGGTAAAATCCTTTTAGTGAGCAACTGCAACTGCTAAGAAAATAGAAACCAACTGGAAGTCTGTGTATTGCCAAATAACATGCTGGGCACTGGAAATGGCTGATTTTGTAAAACATGTACCTTTTGTTTCAAGGTTACACTTTTATTTGACCAGATTTCTTACCCGTCTTGCCAGTATCACCTATTTGGAGAGAAGAAAAAGAAAAACCAAACCCAAAAATAACCCCAAAATCCACACCTGCTCTCTGGGCACTGCTTAATAATGAAAAGGAACTTACTGCTCCTAACCCACTCTTGACTGGTTTTATTCCTAACTACAAAAAGCGTAACAAAAATAATGTTCTTCTGATTGCACTGTGCCTCTGAAAGGTGTAGGAAGACTTTGAGGTGAAATATCGAGGGCTTTGAGGAACTGAGGGAAATATTTTTAAATGCCCTGTGGAAACTTCCGCACATCACTCATATGGAGGCACCCTCATACATCCTTACCAAAAGATTCATACTGCTGGAGTTCAGCGTAAGCGCAGTCTGCTCCAGTCTCTCAACAACTTGCAGAATTACTTGCTTCAGCTTGAATCCTGTCTTCTCAATGCTTGTCTGTCAGCCCACAACTTCTCTCAGTATGTCACTAGCCCCCTTCTCTAAAGCACTTGCTGCTTGGTGACTGCTGCCATATCTCGCACTACAAACACAGTATTTTAGGAAAAAGCCTGAAGGCATCTTGAATTCTTGTCTACTACATCATCTTTCTCCCCTTTCGCTCTCTTTGCCTTACTCTCCATGTCATTTCTGGATGGGGCTGTGTAGTATCATTCAGAAAGGCTAGAAAAGGTTACTAAAAACACAGGGAGATTTCTTGTGGTGTATAGGAAAAGAGATACTGAAAGAGGGCTGTTTAAGGACAGAAGACAGATGGCTTTCTCTTTTCTAATCACTGCATTTGGCACTCTGCTTGGCTACTTCACAGAGCAGAGGGGTCCTACTGTCACCTCTTGCCTAGGACTCCTCATTTGCCATCTTTTCATGGGGAGTGCCATGCTTTTTGAACCACTTCTTGGACTTCCCAAGAAAGGAGCAGGAGTCAGCACGCACATCCACTGCCTGGTGTGCTCTGCACACCCTGCCCACCTCCTTCAGCCACGGCCTGTGCTCCACCTCACTACTCTGCGGCTTCAGTGGAAGACAGGGGCTGGCATGAAGGAGGATCATGAGTCAGCCGGTGGGAGAGAACACCCACAGACACTTCCCTCTGCCTGAGACACCACATCCTGTCACTATGAAGGCAGCGCAGCAGTTTTGAAGAGGCTGTTTGAAAATAGCAGCTCACTGACACCTTTCGCCTGCAGGAGGAGAGGCACCATGCTCTCTTCAAGAAGAACCCTTCAAAAGGATTAGGAGTAATAGAAAAATGCTGTCATTGCACACGGGCTGAACTTGAACAACCTGTATGACTGATTGGGATGCTGAGAAGAGCTGATGGGCACAGAGCAGTTTCAAGTGCAAGGTCTTTGCTTGTGCTGTGTGTGTGCTGTGCAGGGGGGATATTGGCTGTTTAAACAGTAGGTGAACTTCACTAGAGCAGGGTGCTTGATGACTCCTGTACGTATCTCTTTATAAAGACTAGAAATGTGCTTTCTGAAAGAAAGATAGTATTTAAATTTATTAGATAGATAATAAATAATGCCCTCAGCTTCCCATCTGCAGCAGTCTCTGAGTGCTGGGCATATGGCACCTTTCCAGATCACATGGCAGCCAATGAAGCAAAGCTGGTGGTTATTATTTCACCCACCTTTGGCAGGAAATAAAACATCTGTTTAATCCTGTCAGTGGGACTCCCCAGCAGTTAGGCTAAGGTGGTTAGGAAGGAATATAATTGAAAACTATGTTTAAGGCAGCAGAAGGCAGTGATATGCTTTTCAAATTTGGTAAGACTGCAGCCACTGATAGTTTGAGAGCTGTGGCCAGTCAGGACCTCTCTTTCACAGCTGAGCCATAGAGAAATCCTGCTTTTGAAAAAGGCTCCTTTCAGCTGGGCTCAAGGGACAAGTGGTTGTGGATCAGGACTGCTCAAAAGTAGAGCAGCTGCTGCTGCTCTCAGTTCTTTTGGTTACCAATGGTATTTTGCATTGCTGTTCAACCACAAGCCAGTGTTAAATGCTTGAACACTTGGACTATTAATGTGAAAAAGCAGCATGGGCAAACATGACATTCTGTGAAATATATAAGCAGATGAAGATATTTTGGGGGTGAAGAGCAACTTCTAAAATGATCTGTTCCCCTGGAAAGTTAAAACCAGTACTATTGACTATGAATCATAAGCCAGTGGGCTGACCGAATAGCTCAGCTAAGCAGCGATGAAGGGGAAGGACAGACAGCTGAAAGTCTCACCTCCTACAACAGCAACAGAGCCCTAAGAGATCAAAAGAGGCAGCCTCAAAAAGAGGGAGGGGATATACTATGGATGATACAGTCAGAATGGTACAGTGAAACTGAGCAAAAGGAACTTTAGACCAGACGTTCAGATTAATCTACATAACAGTCTCTAGCAGGGAAGGGTTCAAATCCCTTTCCAGAAAAGGACAAAACAAAGTCTTGGGTTCAGCAACCAAAAGAATAAGCCTGTGCTGAATTACTGGAGCAAGATGAAAAACATTTGCTGTTTTTTGGGATTCATCTTGCTCATATCCAGCAGAGCCTGCTCACAGACACTGTGGTGCTCCTTTTTGAACTGGTTTGGCTCAGTGGGTAGATGGGCATTTATTTAGCGGTGGACACTTTGGAGGGAGGAGGGTTTGGAGAATATTTTTCTACAGGCAGTCACTGAGAACAGATTCCAGCTGGCTGCAAGCACTCCCACTAGGATGTGAAGCACAGCAAGGTCTAAAGTCTAAAGATGCTTCTGAGTACCCTCGTCAGCTGGTAGGCATAAGCACCCTGGCATGCAGGGCAGCACTGAAATGCACAGTCATAGCCATTATTGTGCCACCATTTAGAAACAGCTGATTTTGATGCAGTTTGAAGTAACAGAGGTGGACTAAACCCTCTAAAAAATGGTATCCATTTGAGGCAGTTGTCCATAATGAAGAGGAGCCCCAGTCCAACCAAAGACACCAACCAAAGCTGGAAAGCAAAATGGGACTTAGTAAACTTGACTTTGCTGCATTGCATCCGCTTCTCTGCTGGCTATGACAAAATCAGGAAAAAAAGGTCCAGCCCTGCTGCTCCAAGTTCCCGTTGTCCTTTGCTTAGCAAGAAAATCAGCTGTTGCAGAGCTGCAAGAGGCTGCTGCTCTGTTTATGGGCTCAGAGTTACTAAGGCTGGGCAAGACCATCACCACCTTCCACCCTGACCTCCTGCAGTATGATCACCACAAAATGCCACCGAGAGTTCATGTGCAAACTTCACATGCCTGAATGAATTGGAACATATTTTGAGAAGGACTTTAAACCACAGTTTATAGTGGTGGATTATATATCTACAACTATTAAAACTCTTCTCATGTTTTGTTTCCCTCACGGTGAGCTTTCCTTCCACCTTATGGTGTTTGTAATACTGTGTGAAATGGCAATTTTCAAGTCTACACTGCAGAAGAAATGCTTTGCTTGACTGTTGGCTACACAGAGTCACAGGTGTCTTTGCTTTCACTTATTGATGCTATCAAGAAAGTTGCATCCCTTAAAAAGGCTTCCAGCTGAATTCAAGCTCCAGGTCAGATACTTTCTCTCTGCAGGGTAACTTTTACCATCAACTCTCGCTGGAACAAGAAGGCTTTAAAACTAGGAAAAAATGAATGAGGAAATCAGTGACACCAATTATACGCCAAATGAAGATAAGTCTCTCTGTCTCATTAGCACTGTTTAATTATGCTTGGATTTACATTCTAAATATAGTTCATAAGAATTCACAAGGGCAAGTGTTAGCTTCCACTGTTGTAATCTGCTCCATAGCTAATATGTCTCTCTCCTATAAGATCAACAGTTTTAAAGACCTCTCTGCTTGGTTCATAAATAAAGAAGATGTTGACATTTCACCCCTTAGAAGTGAAAAATGGTGGTTAACCAATGGCTTATATTTGCATTGCTGTGAGAGTCCAGAGGCCTCATCTGACTTCTCAGCTTCCTGCTGGGTCTGTGTGAACACACAGAGAGTCAGGGCTGCAGGGTCCTATACCTGCAACTAGGCAGAAGTAGCATATTTTCAATATGCATGTGTATATGTATTAAGGTGTGTTTATGTCTTTCTCTCTCTCATCTGTCTATCTCTTTAAATGCAAAACATCAAAGTTTGCAGGAATTTGAGTCTTCTTTCCCCAGTCTCAGTCAAGCACTTGACACAACGAATCTCTCTTTGGGATTCATATTAAGCTTTTTAACAGTTTATCACTACAAACCTGGTAACAAATATTCTAACTACTTGACTCAATCTAGTTACAAGTAGATTGCAGCAGGATTCTAGAAGGGTGCGCTCAATCTGGGTCTTCTATCAAGGGGTTCAGCTGAGAAAGAAAGGAGACACACTCCCTCATGCCCTGGAGAAAATGCCCCCAGAGCCAGGTGTTTGCTGGACAAGAGAAAGACTTCTCTTGGACCATGTGCAATGTAGCTGCCCAAAACATTAACAAAGGAATACCTCCAGTTTGAGAAAGGTGAGGTTTAAACAAGCATTTCCATACCAGCCAACTCTAAAAGGAGGGAATGGAGCCATTCACTGGGGAGGAGAGAAGCAAACACTCTCTTTCCCTTCCAAGTCTGATTAGGAATTCTGGTTAGGAATTAGTGTTAAGAAGATCCATCTAAGAAGACAAAGATTTCCAGATTTCCAAAGATTTCATCAGCATTTCTAGAAGAACAGTGAGTGCAAACATGCTGCCTAACATGGCACCTGTCTTTGCTAATCCTTTCTAAGTGGTTTTGTTTGATTGAGAAATACTATTAATTAATCTAACCACATCTAAACACTGTTGATTGAGAATTTTACTGTTCTCAAACTACAAGTTTATTATCTTAGGAAAACATTTTATATTTGCATCCTGGATTAATACGTATCTGCCAAGAACAGACATAATTGCTTAGTCACAGCGCACAAAGGCATCTGATGCTTGATGTAGGTTAAGCTTTTGCTGTCCAAAGGGTAGTGAATATAGATGCAGTATTAGATATGAGCTTCAGATGCTTGAATTCACTAAGGACCTACAGGAATAAACACTTTTGTGCCAATGGGATATGGAATAATTGGAACAACAGGTTCTTCCTACATGATCTTAGTCAGGGAATGCTCAAAAGAGACGGGGGGGTTTGTAACTTCTGCTCTCTGGAGGTAATTATGCAGAAGCTGAGTGTTTACATGCTGGTAGCACCCAGATGGCTGTGATGGCTGCTGTGATGGTGGTTGTTTCTAGGTAGCGTTGTTATGTAGCAGTGGACAGCATGGGCCAGCATGAGCTGTGTGCCAGCACTCTGTCATATGCCAAAAAAAGCATTGGCTTGGCAAAGTATTTATATTTGTGTGATGGCATAAAAGAAACACTAAACAAAACTGCTACCTGAGGGCTCCATGGGAAGTGGTATTGACCAGCAGGGGATGTTTCCTGTATCTCCTACTGGTGGCTTTGACTGCTGCTGCAGAACACCTCTGCTGTTTGCTGTTTGCCAGGTGGGAGGTAATCTCTCCTCGCATCCTTGCCCTCTTCTTAACAAACTGATTTTGGTCAGTGAATGAAGCATAGTATTTCACCCACAAGGGTAGGTTTAATAGCTGTTGTGTGGAGGAACATCCTCTGTTCCAAGACCTGGCTGAAAAGTTTCCTCCCTGTCAAACCAAGCAGTGATCTACAGACACTGGAAGCAGACTCTAATCTCTGGCAGTTTAGAGGGGTGTAATGCAAACATGAAATAACATAACTGCTGGATGCAACTTGTTGCTTTAATGAGAACGTGCCCTTGGGGTTTATGACAAACAAATTCCAGTTGCTTTATTGTATTGTGTCTGAATTTCCCCTTGTCATTTCAGCTGGATACAGCACACTGCTGGATCATGCCTGGAGAACAAAATTATTTGTGCAACTGTGGAGGGAAGGAGAAAATCTCTGACAAGGTGTCCACACAGTGAAAAATTGGGAATACTGGTAGGCGATTGCCCCTATTAAGAGAGCTGCTCCTCCTGATGGGAAGCCAGCACATCAGAGCCCAGCTATGAGAGTAAGCCTGCCTCTGGGGAAGCCCCTTTTCCTTCAATGGGCTCTGGACTGAGCACAGCCAGGCAGTGGGGCAGCCTGAGCTGGAAGTGAAGACCTGTCCTGCACCATGCTAAGCCACTGCCATTTCCCAATGTGTTTCTCCATCTTCTCCCCATGCCCGCTGCTGCTCACACACAGTTCCCAGTGCTGGTGCTGCTCAGGCCTTGGCTCAGCTCAGTCCTGGCTGAGAAGTAACCCAGCAAAAAAGAGAAAACTGTGTTTTCACTCAGGCCCACAAGCTGTGTGGCTGTTGGTCTGGAGGCAAGGGAGGCTGGGTGTGCAAATGTCTCAGGGGGTGAGTCCTGGGTCACCTTACACTGATGGCAAAAATCACATCTCCAGCTAGGAACGTGAAACTGAGAGGTATTATACCCTGGACCGAAACCAAAACCATCATAACTCTTACACCTTTTGTGACTTTAGTTGCTATAAACCAGCATTGTCCCTTCCAAATGCGCAAACAAGTGCAAACCACTGTTTTTAATTATTAAGAATTTTCTAACATACAACCACACCCTAAAGGAAGCAACTTCTGTGAAGCACTTGGATCATTTTCATAGTAAATATTTGTCTTGGGTAAAAAATACAAAATCGTTAATGGTAAGCGGGTATTTATTTGTCCTAAACCACAGCAGCCGTGCTATTAGGTTTACTAACTGCTGCGTTATATTTTTAAGTGAAAAACTCTGTTGCAGATTGTATATTGTAGGAGGTACCAGTATTTCTTTCAGCATTTGAAATTAGTTTAGAACTACGTATCATTAATTCACCTTCGTCAGCACAATGTCCTGTGAATAACATGTTAGAAATCATAAGCAGTGACCGTCACAAGGAATTGTGTGTCTTGAAAATGATAAGATGATATTTTAAAAGGTTTCTGAGTTGTAATTGTGTAATTTCAAATTACAAGAATGGCAGTAATAGGAGTGAAATCCAGAGCAGAGAGCAGAAGAGCTGAATTACAATACTTCCAGCCATTTTTAATTATAAATATATTCTGTGAATCCTGCTTCAAACTGTTTAGGTATCAGTTAATGCCTTTGACAGATTCATCATTGCAGTATTTGAGCACCTAAGGCTTAACACAAAATTTGAGGAGGCAAAATTCAGAATGGTTAGAGTTAAGTACAATTACAGATCCTGTTTCCAGACACTGCAACTAAATACTGCTGTGAGCTCTAAACAGAAGTTCCACTCTGGAAGCTTTGATTCTTACTTTAAGACTCTTGCTTCAAGTCAGATGGACTGTATGAACTGGTGAGTTTTCCTCCACCCTTTGTTACAAAGTATTTCTCCCTGCTTTACATAAGCTATAAGAGAAACCATTTTCTCTTAGTATTTGTTGAATTGGTAGCTAGCCAAGTACAGCCAAATCCAAGCAAATACCACATGCCAATTTCTAGGAAAATTAGTGTCATTAATATTTAAATCCTTTGCCTGCAGGAGGCAGAGAAGCCCTGGTCCAATATCGCAGAGGGACGAGCAGTCCTGTCCACTAAGTCACAGCATCAGCTGCTCTGATATCATCATGCCCAAGCTCTGTGCCACACCAGTGTGATATGCAGTCAGGTACTTTAGCACTCCAAATACATCACCTTGCTTTGCCACCTAGTGGGCGCTGAGAAACCGTGTGCTTCTCCCCATGGCTGCTGGCAAGTTCGTATGATACAGATCTCCAGTGGCAAGCCAAGTTTTGATGTACTTCCTTGGTTTTGGGTTGACTTTTGAGCAGCAAAGTCCTGCATATAAAGTTGTGATGGTTCAGTCACCACTACTTTTCCCCTTGTGCCCATGTCTTGCCTTCTGTACCATAGAATCATAAAATCACAGAATGGTTTGGGTTGGAAGGGACCTTAATGATTATCTAGTTCCAACCCCACACCTTCCACTAGACCAGGTTGCTCCAAACCCCATCCAACCTGGCCTTGAGCATTTCCAGGGATGGGGCAGCCACAGCTTCTCTGGGTAACTTTTTCCAGTGCCTCACCACTCTCACAGTAGAGAATTTCTTCCTAGTATCTAAACTAAATTTACCTTCTTTCAGTTTGAAGCTACTCCTTCTTGTCCTGTCACTACATGCCCTTGTAAAAAGTTCTTCTCCTGCATTCTTGTAAGCCCCCTTCAGGTACTGGAAGGCTGCTACAAGGCAGCCTATGTTCTGTATTTCTGAGTATGAAACAATGTAAAACTTCGCCACTAGCTATTACAGCAATCTACCTTATACCCACCCAGTTGCATAGCGGCTGAGTCTGAAAGTTTTCTGGACACAGAGCAAGTTATCTAAGTGAGCACAGCTGAAGTGTCATTTCAGTCACACCATCCGTCTGGAGCCTTGCCCAGCTGACTCCTACTTGCTTTTCCCCAACTTCGAATGTGAGTGCCTCATACTGGATTTTCTTCATGATCTCTGTGCCCCATCTGTGTTGCTCCTTAGCACAAAACTAGCAAAATCCTCTGCAACCTAAGTAATCTTTTGCAAAACCTAGACAGAGAAAAACATGACCTGACTCACTCAATAATAAAGAGACCTTCACAATGCTGCCTGATGTTAACAGAGCACATCAAAGCATGCCCCAAAGTAGAAAAGCTATCTCAAGGTAATTCAGCCGATTTCCTTGCAGTTGTCTCTGGGATAAGGATAAAAAAATCGTGATCTTTACAGTTTTCACCATTAGAACCATGTTTTGTTTAACATGCTACCTATTAATTAAGGTTTTGATTTTACCAATACACTAAGGTATTAATATAAGTAGAAGAGGCTGAGGTTCATTAAAAACACAAGAATTCTGACAGATGATGAAGGATGAGAGAGCAGTAATTCTATTTTATCTGTAGGGGTTTTGTTAATTGGGTGATAGGATGATAACTTATGATATGCTAATTTGTTAGATTGGAATGTGTTTGAGCTCAGGAGTAAAACTGTCCTGATATCTGATAGCTCTGAGAAGACAATTTATGAGATCAGGCTCAGCATCTGAGATATCCTTATGTAACCCTGCAAACAACATGAGAATTTTGTGGTATCATATAAATGTACTTGAGTTGACATTCCATTTAACAAACGGAATAATAAGGGCAAATTCACTATAGGCAAGTGCTCATGTGCAGTTTTCCAATTTACCTGGCTTGCAATAGAAGGGCATGCAAGGAAGGTATTCCAGTGCTCTAATCAGTGATGAAAGCTCTGCCAGCTGCCAATGAGCCACAGCTGCAAGCCTGAAAAGAGCCATTTGTGCACTAGTTAGGGTGATTATTTTTGTCATGAAGAAAGTTTCCCATTATGCAAAAGTAGAAAGCTGTGCAAGAACTCTTCATGTGACTTTTTAGAGGGGCAAACCTAGTGAATGACAGGATCTGCACCTTCTTACTAAGTCAGCCCTGTGTACATGACCACTTGGCAGGTCTTGCTGTCATGCAGATGAGGAAGGATGTAGAAACTTGGGAGCATGGGAAAACACATTTTACTTCTTTCAATCCTCTAAATCCTTGCTAATCCCAACAGTTTCAGTGGAAATTGCTGCTTTGCCAATGAAGGTAAATGAAGATCTACTGGATCTGTTCACACAAGCACAAAGCAGGGCAGTTCTTAGTGCTCTGTCCTGCAGAGCTCTCACCAATGCTAATGGCAAGTCAACTCTCCTTTCTGTTTTTCCTTCTAGGCCTGCTTAAAGTAACAAGTGTGTCCCAGCAGGTTAAGATATCAGAAACCATCTCTCCCAGCTTTATCTTGCATTCACACCACTGAGAACTCTTTTCTGGAAGCAGTAGTGGAATATGCATAGGAAAGAGCTTGTGCTGCAAAATACATCCCTGCGTATTCGAATGATATTTCTCCAATACACGTCACCGTACTATTATACTGGTTCTTACAGGAATCTTTGTTACCCATCCAACTGCTTACCATTGCACATTTCAGGAATATATCATGGACTATGGATGCATGGTGACATACTGGAACTGGTGGACAAACTGGTGACTCTTGGACACGGCACCAGCCCAGCTTTCCTGGAAGTTGCAAGACCAGTGCCTTAGGGCTAGCAGATACGTATTTAAGCATCACAGGGTTTCCTTCTTTACAAGCCCCAGTTCCACTTTCTCCATTATAGTGAAAGGTATGCAGATAATATATAAATTAAGGTTAAAGGGCATTTGGGCAATAGGAGATACATATTGCCAGATCCTACCCAGGAGTAGTATTCTGAAATATCATCTTTGCATATATTTTATACAAGCCATGGACTTGTAGATGCATGTGGCACTTTTATCCCTGCAATTAGAATAATCAAAGAAATAGAAGCTATGCTTGTATTAAATACAGCATTAACATAATATATACAGTACTTATCATAATATACTTATATACAGTATTTATCATAACATACTTCCTTTCATAAAGCCACATACAATTGATTTTTTCAGCAATCACAGTTCTCTATCAGTGGCCAGTATTTAGAAGAAGCTGGTTTAAAAGTGCATAAAGATGCCTTTCCTTCTGTCCTGAACTACAAATATTTCAGCATCAAAAATAAACTATGGTACTGATTCAGTAAGGTACTGACAGGCACTTCTAAGCCCTGAAGCACTGAATCATGCTTATGACTCTTGGAGCTATGGCTGCTCCCAGGCCTTACTGAAGTCAATGACTCTGCTAAGGAGCATTCTTCCAGTCGAGGTGAAGGGAGCAATTGCACAACCCCTGTGTGTATCAATAAGAAAAATAATCGGGAGCCACAACCCCAGGCCACCTGCAAAACGAATTCAAGCCCTGTGCATGGGTAAGCAGGTTTCCCAAGAATAACAGCAAACACAAGGGTGATGTCCAGTGACTGCTTATGGTCTTTTGCACTGAAAGCACAACTGCCAAACTAAGAAACAGTACCAGGCTTGGGGCTGAGGCCATGGCATTCTCCTACAAGGAAAAATTGGTTTCACTGCACTGCAAAGTTGTGCTTTGCTGAATACCACAGCACAGCTTCCACACAGGAGCAAGAAATTCCTTGCTTTAGTAGCTGACCTGCTGGTCTGATGGTAGCACACTCTCTGAGGATATAGCAAATGTGGTTCTGATCTCCATCCACTTTCAAATAGAAAGTCCCTGTATGTGTTTTAGTGATGCACAGAAGATACCCACAGATTTGCACCAGGGGATTCTGAAATTCAAACATCATGTAATTTCTTAATGGTACCTGATTAGCTCTAGAGACAGACACTAGATACAAAAGGAGAATTTGAGGGAAAACATTTTCACTTTATCTAAGCACAGAATTTTCCCAGCTTAGGAAACATAGCACAATGAAAACATCTCAAGGTGACTCAATTACTTAGAGCAAAATAGATAAAAGTCATTTCTTCAACAGTAAGTTTCCCTAATGTTCTGTTAGGAGTTGAATATCTGAAATAGATAATGCAAAGACCTCACTTGTTCAGAGGATAATAATCTTAACTCTGAAGGATAACTCAATAAACATGCATGAAGTTCAAAATGAAATATATGGAGGGGGCACAGTAAGCCATAATGCATAGGACTGGAAATAACAGGCTTAATACACAGCAAGAAAGAGGATGCTAGGAAAAACCAGAGTAGATTGCATGGGTAAGTAACGTAGCCTCCACTGATGGGCATCTTTAAGAATAAGGTGGAAAATTTGTCAGGATATAAGTAAACTGGAGCCAAACTTGAGCACTGGAATGCACCAGACAACTTTTCAGAGACCCTTGCCTTGTAAGCATTGAGGACCAAGTAAAACCTGCTTGCTTTGTGGAAAGAGCACCTGGAAACACATTGGGCTCAGGTGGCAGGTACATAACACCAGGCGCCCAGGCTGGTGACCCAGGGGGAGCTCTGTATTAGTCTCCTTTCATCAACCAGTGGTCACAGGCGTATGAAATTGTTGGATTATTCATGATCTCTCTGCAAGCATTTGCAGTCTTACTTTTCCTAGAAACACAACACAGCTCTTCACTCTACCATCCATGGCTGCTGGGTATGCACCAGGCCACAGGAGAGGTATTTACACCCCAAAGCCCACGGCAGGAGCAGGCTGGGACTGCAGAAATGACAGTGCCTGGCGTGGGTGATGTGAGAGCAGACAGACATGGTGGGCTGGCCAGCACAGGGTGTGAGTCCACATTGGTGAAACACCCTCAGTCCGTGCTGCCAGGAATCCCTCCCCTGCGAAACCAAGGTCTTCCCTCTGACAGCAGTTGTTATGTACTACAAATACTTATAAAAGAAACCAACAGCAACTGAGAGTCTGAACTGATTTAGACACCTAAGCTGGGAGACTCTTACTGCTCTTTTGAGGCTGCCCCAACCCCCTGCTCAGGCCCCACACTGGGCCAGGCTTCTCAGTCCCCCTTCCCAACACAATGTCCTACTTCTGGAGAAGATCAGCAAGTCCTGGGGCTCTCTGAAGACAAATTAATGTTTGAGACACACCTCTCACCCTTCCTGGTGGCCCCCTTCACCCAGCAGTGTCCCTCGCTATTCCAGCTCTCTGCACAAAAGGTGGTTGGGGGGTAAGGAGGGAGCGGCTGCCACCACCTGCCCAGCGAGGCCCTCAGCTGCCGCAGCTCCTCTGTGCTGTGAGAGGAGAAGCCTCAGACCCAGCAGAGCTGCAATCAATCCGGAGCAGGACTGGAGCAGCAGTGTGGCTGGGTACTTGCACCTGCTTCCAGTACTGGAGCTGATGGGTTGGGGAAGACAGGGCTGGTGGTCCTGCCTCAGACCTGTGGTTTCCTCAACAGGAAGATGTTGAAGCTGGAGCAGGAGCACCCAGGATGCTTCAGACCCAAGGCGTGCTTTCCTTTTAAACACACCTTAGCTGGTCACCTGCTTAGGCCACCATCAGCAGCCCCTGGCCTCTGCACTGGGTCCAGCAGCAGCTTGGCACCTCGCAGGCCCGTGCCTCGCATACTGAGAGGGCTCCCGGCTTTGTGGGCTTTTGAAAGCCTCTCTAATTATGCAGTGGTTTGCTCATAGCAAAGTGTGTGCAGTCAATAGCCCTTGGGCAGCTGGCCAGCAAGGAGATGCCCTTCCAGTCTTCTTGTGAGTGTTATAAGCACTTTTTAGAAAATTAAAATAGTAACTGGCCTCCCTGAAAACAGTACCTACCAACCAGCACAGACCCAGCTGCAGGGGGAGAATGTTCACTGAAATCTGAACAACTGCAATGCAAACATAAGTAACAGTGTGACAAAACACAGCTGTTTCCCAGGAACAAGCTAAACATTGTTCACTCTGGCTGCAATGACCTGTAGTGCTACAATGCTAGTTAAAAGGGCAGGACTTATCCTACAGTCATCTGGTTCAGATGTAGGTTGGGGTTTTATTATACAGCAATGTAGTATTTTAGCACCTTCCAGTAAATGCTGAAAATCGGAAGTATTTATGAACTTCAAGTACAGGAAGCCCGTTGTTTCCAAGGGTCATTAAAACCTGCCTGATGAGGTTTAACTTTATTCCTTTTGTCTACCTGCTGCTAAATCAAGAGAGCTTAGGACATCTATTGATGGATGACACATGATAAAGTTAGTAAAACGTGCATGAAATAGAGGCTGAACCACCAATGCATCAATTACCTGGGTGTGGATCAGCATTACTTCACAAGGAGCAGTAATTTGGGCCTCTGGACTCAGTCTCTATCCCCAGCACAACTGGCTGAATACCAGGCACCAACACACTAACTCAGATGTCTTCTTGTGATCACAGAATGAGTCCATGCAGAGATACAAAATTTTTATGAACAATACTGTAAGATGCTAACACAAACGTAACTGTGTGTATTGGAGGTTTTACCTCCAACTATGATTCAAAAGAAGAAATGGTCTCTCCTTTTCTTTCCTGCATTTCTACAAGAAACTCCATTTAAAGTGATGGTTTAGGTTTCAGAAACATGTACTTGTAAAGCTGGAGTAAGTGCCATGCACTCGGCCACAACAGCCTATTCCCAGATGCTAACAACAGGAAACACAAGTCTGCATATAATTAGTGCAATGCATAAAAACCTTTAGTTTTTAGGTAGCTGTTAAGATTTCTAGTTACCTTAGTTCTCTAATACATTGCCAAACTTTCGTTTACTAGGGGTAACCATAGCAAATTCTTCAATTTAACTTCTAATATTGATACATGCAGAGAAACAATGAATGAAATCTAATGAGAACCTACAGCTATGGCACATTCTCCTCCCTTGAACCATGGACCTGGTCTCACACTGTGGAGGATGGAAGGGATGCAGTTCCAGTACTCTGATGAACGTAAGGCAGAAAGAGTATTTGAGTCTAATTTTATTCTATGAGCTAATCTTATTCTGCAGTTGAATAACTCTAGAAGGACCTGCTGAAATACTTGAAGATGTTTCTGTGAGGTCTATTGAGTGAAACAATGCTTTGGTTACTTCATTATGACATACGTCATTATGACAGATTCACGTTTCATGGAATCCTTCCCTTACACCTCTAATGTTACTTTAATTATTATTGGCCTTCTGTTTGTAATTGAAGAGCGTTCGCTTTAAACGGCTAAGTGTAGCTCAGCGACATGGTAAGCTGATTCACCCTTGTTGAAATGCAAAGGCACACAATGAAAACTTTGAAATTTCAACTGTCATTGTTTATTACTGTTTTGGCTACATTCTCTACAATTTCAGCAGCATCTTAAAGAGACAGTTAATGTTTCTTTATATACAATGAAAACAAAATGGCTTGCAACATCAGAAACAAGAGCAACAGTTTAACTGTACAATACTAAATGAAAACCGGTGGTAATACAGCCTCCTTTTCCTGCAACATGGACAAAATTACGTATAGGTATTCAGCATCAAGAACAGGATAGTAAAAAGAATAGTGAATGAGAGATACACTGTTCTGAAAAGTAAGTTTCTACCATACAAGGCAGTTAGAAAATGTTTCACACTTTAAAATATCTGTACAAGAAACATTTCCTTGTTGATAGGAACTTCCAGAAATAGAGAATAACCATGAGCAACTTCTACATCTAGTATCAATGCGCTCCGCAGGTCAAGAACGCAATAAACTGGCTTAAAGAACTGTACTATATATTGCCAACACAGATCTGTTTTACATGCCTTGATTGTTAATGAATTACTTACTCTTAATCTCTCAATAACGTACAGTTGACTTGCACCTGAAGGAGGTCATTTGATTCTTCCGCAAAAGTAAAAGCAACGTCATTTAGCAGCAATTAAAAGCGCCTTGAGGGAGACTTAAAAAAAATACAATATCCAATTAGAAAAAGCCATACTTTAAACATTTGTACAGGGATAAGTTGCTGGAATTTAACTGAAAATGTGACATCTGTACAACAATTTACAATAGAGCTAGAAGGGAATTTATCATTATTCCTGCATAGAACATTATACATGACCTGTTTGCATTTGGTTTCATACTGTTGCTTGCTTTTATCAGATGTCTGGAAAGTTTCACAAGTTTCAATACCACAGCAAGTATAGTTCTTTTTTAGAAAATTGAGCAGATTTCAAAATTAGCAATCTATTTGAGAAGTAAGTACCAGGAATTCCATATCACCCTTCCAATCTAAATTCAGTAAAACACCACCACATTTTTGGAGGTACAAGCCTGAGTTGCCAAATAAAATACTACAATTTTATCTGAGGAATCTGACACAGAACATATCTTCAACTGTTTCACACTCCTTACTTTGGTTTCAAAAGATCAATGTCTTGGAAAGATGGCAGTTTATTTAGTTTATAATCAGGCACAGAATTTTTCCTGTTTTCAAATTGGTTCACTACCCTTTTTTATTTAAATAATGAAAAACTACCCTTCATGTTAGAACTTTCCAGTATCAACCAAATGTACTTTTAAGTATTAAAAAGTTTATTTACAATGTTCCCCAGAAAAAACTAAAAACCTTTTCTTCAGTCTTCAACACAATATACCTGTTAGTGTGTAACAGGCAGTGTTATCCTTCAATGTTTAAAAGTATTTCTCAGAAGGGTACATTTATTCACAGTCCATGATCCATTCCAATCATACAAATGACACTGTGTAGGAGGACTTCAGTCTGAAAACACAGTTATCAAACTTGTCCTGTGTAAAAACACTCAACTGCTTTCAAGCTCAAGTCTGCATCTGGAAACTACACAAAGGTATAATGCCATTCCTTGGTTGGAGAAATTTCAGTACGAAATAATGCTTGAAGTAGGTGGTGTAGGGGATGCTGCTAGCCCAGTCATATGCAAGTTTCCTGAAGAATTTGATCTCCTCATATGAGGGAGAAGATAAGGATCATTAGCCAGCTGGTGGACATCAAATCTATCCTCTTTTCGGTATGCTAAACAGCGTCTGATAAAGGCCTAGAAAAGAAATACAAAAAATTACAGTACCATTCCAAATAATTACGTCTGCTTACAAGCAAATATGCGTGTTCTCCTGTACAAACTCTTGTTTCTAATTCAATTCAAATGACAGTGTAACATCTTGCTACTGAGACCATGAAAAAAATGTAACATCACTGAAGAAAAACACAAACAAACAAACAAAAAACCCCCCAGCAAATTAACAGCCTTCATATAATTACACTTAAAATATTTATTTCCATGTTTAGGAACTGCATTTACAAGTGAAATATTAGCATATCAGACAATTAGAATTCTGCATGTGTTATCCCTGAACAGCTTAGTGAAAACCAGAAGCAAATGTCAAGAGGTCTGAAAAAGTAGAAAGGAGCTCCACGGAGCTTCTGAAACCATTCAGTTGTGCAGTAGATGAAGAGTACATGGAAGATACAGGGACAGAATTTTAATGCTTTAGCTGACCTTTGAAACCAAGCATTACCACATGTACCACGATGGAATAAAGCAAAATGTGAAATTTTACAATGGTGGTTGCCATTTTCAATTGGCATTAAATAACCAACAGACTACTTATGAAGCACTACCTAGCTGGAATTCCTTTCCCAGAAAAAAACTCAATCCCATCTGCTTAAAAATATCTAATCAACTGACAAATTCTCTAGTTAGCTTCAGGACTGTTCTTGAGACACTATGTTATCCTGCACTTAGGTCCATACGATATACGCTAACCACTTTACGCTGAAAGTTTCTGTTAAGTCTGGTCTAGCACAAACAGAACATTTGGTCTCCTGAGAGCTTGGGCTTCAACATTTAATGATAGAAAATCCTTATTATTACTACAGAAAACTGACAAGCACGTCATTGCTTAATTTAGGATTTAATTTAAAAGAACTGCAAATCTTTTCTTTGATAAATCTGTTCAGCTGTTTGTTCTTTGCTCCAATTAAAAACTGGAGATTAAAGGAAAAAATCTGTGATGCAAGCTCCAAAGAATTCTGCTAGAATTTACTTCTATCATTTATATATCCAGCATGAACAAGGTATAAAAGAAAAATAATGCACATCTGTCGATATATATTCAGATGTTCATGGACATTATGGATTTTAACCAAAATCTTCTCAATAAATCCTTCACAACAAACGAATTGTTAAGAGTTGTTTGCAAGATCCTCAGAGTAACAGTTTGTGTCTAAAATGACTGTAAAAGACTTCATGTTTCTGTGGTACTGTAGACACATTACTGCAATGAGAAGGAGTACACTGCACAAAAAAAGGAAAAAGTAAGGAGCATCAAAGGACAGTTACAGTCTGGAAACAAACTAACAATGTAATTTCAGGTTCCATATTTATTTCATCTCCATGTTTTCCAAATCAGAATCTCAGTTTACAAGCTGTTCTTTTCCAAGTGCCAGGCCTATAAATCTGAAAGACAATTTGAATTCTACAGAGTCATCATAAATGGTCTGAATTTACAAGTTAGTCTGAAATTGTTTTATAGCATTTCCACTAGAGAATAATTTCTCCCTCTTACAGCTATCGTGACAATGTTAGTAAGAGCAAAGAATACTGAAAGCTTATTTTAGTCTTTCAAACAAACAAACAGAACATGGAATACATGGAGAACGTAAAATAAAAGCTGCCAGTCCTCCGCTGTCTACTCTTGTCTGTCTACACTTTCCCAACATTAAATAAAAGGTACTAATGACAAAGAAACACGAAGCTAAAAGACAGGGATATGAACTGTTAACATGCAATGTTATCAAGTTATATGATGTGTATTTGTCAAATACATTCAAGGGAGATGATTTTTCCAAATGGGGGTGAAAACCCAAAAAATGCAACCAGAAAATTCTACCAGAAGTACTACAGTTCTTCACCAAATATTCCTAACCTTATGCAACTCACTAACGTTTAGAAATTATAACTGATGGAAAAGTGCCACAAATTCTAATAGCAGGTTTATGTACCCAAAAGACTTATTTTCTTGGGAGGTTCCAGCCTTTAGAAACAGGTTTCCTTTCCTTTAAATCTTCAGAAGCTTGATCTTAACATTCCTAGCATTTTCCATCTTGTGTCCCAAATCTCAGTATGTTTAATTAGTTGCTGAAATTTGAAGAGGAGTTTTATCATCTTAACATTTTTTTATTTTTCAATGAACGCATCTCTTCTGCATCTGGCCATGAATACATCTTTCAAAAAATGGGACACTTTTACAAACAAGTAACATATTTAATGGTTTTGCCCTTATTCAGAGAACTTGATTTGTGTTACAGATGCTCTCAGCAGCAATCATTTGGGAAACCACCTTAATTTTTTTCAACTGGTCTACAGAGATGAGAGAAATGAGCTTGATAATACAGATGTTTCAAAATAACATTTTTCAGGAAACCACCTTTATGACATCAACATATTTTTATAAGATTCTTAACCTTAAGAATTTATGTTTCTAATCTCAGCTTTCAGTTAACACACACATACAACCTTTCAAGGGGAAGAGTGTTAGCAGTCATGTACTCTAGGTATTTGGCAGTCAAATAGTTCTTCAAGCCAGTAAAGCTGAAGAGAACAACATTCACTATTTTCAGAGAGAGCTTGTTGCTGTTAGCATTAGTATTTCACAAGAATTTGTAGTGAGACAGCTTGAGTGATACATGAAGATCCTCTGGGAAAAAGCAAAGCAGACAATTTTTGAGGTGGCCTACTTTAGAACCACTTGCAAATTTCTGGAATATATATAGGTTCACTTTGAAGTACATGACTTTGAGAAGTCCCAGAATAAGTTTCCTTAAATAAAAACATAAAAATACTAGTTCTCAATTATGTTTTCCTACATGTTTAGTTACTATGTCCCATAGCATTGATAACAGTGATTTAACAGCAGAATCCTTTACGACGAATGTTTTAACTGTTACTCAGAGATCATATGAAAAGTTACCTTGGCTTCGTTGCTTACAACAGGTTTGACAGGGAACTGAACTTCTGTGGCTTTTAATATTGTATTTTCTTGTAAAATATCTTGCTGAGATTGGTTGTGGCCAAATGGCTGAAAAATAAGCACATTATTTGCTTCATTAGAGTTATCCAACTACTTTGATTTCATAAATATTTATGCTGCAGTAAGTTGCTGAAGTGTTAATACAAACTGCTAGCCATTCTGTAAACAAGAAGTTTCAGTCAAGATCTTCTACATTTCTTGCAGTATCAATGCACACCACCAAAAAGTAACACAAGTAATTTTTCCATGTAGATTTACATCTTTGTGAGTATAATTCACATTCTACCGGTAACAAGCATTTACACTAAACCTCTGATTTTCAAACAAAGGTTTCCTTACCTTTCTACCATAAAGGCATTGAAAAAAGATTACTCCAACTGACCATACGTCAACCTTATTAGAAATCTTTGGTGGCTCTTTGCCAACTACAAAACACTCTGGAGGCAGGTACCTGGAAAACAAAATATGCATCTCAGTGTCTGCAAGTAGATGCATGGCATCACTAGAACTTCCTCAAGTACCAAATTATGCAAACACTTCACATACACATCTCTGATCTTTTGACAACTGTACAGCTGCCTTATGATCCACATTCCAACACTTTGCACAGCCATCAAAACTGACATGACAGCTTTTTGTACAGTCAGTCAAATAGAGGGTCTATGTCACAGAAGCACAAATACCAATATTCTCTACCTAAATCACTAATTATCACCTTTCTTTGTTTTGTTTTAATTGGAATCCTAGGTTAAATATGAACTGTCGCCATCTATCAGAGCAAGAAAAGATGAAAGCCATATACAGCATTTTAATGCAAGGCCTGGTTAGGAATCAAAGATAGTATAGATATGACTTAAAGACCCTTTTATCTAAGTTTTTAGTAAGAACGATGACATTAAAAAGAGGTGCATATGGTAGACAAAGGTGATTGCTATTTCCATTTGTATAATCTGCAGGAAGCCATACTTCAAGAGCTGAAAGTTGAGGGAGTTCCTGTGGCACTCCTGAATTACAAAAGAACTGGTGAAATGGAACCTCCTTAAAAACAAACAAACAAAACCTCCCAAACATACCAATGTGGGGGCAGTCATGTATTATTGACTGTAACATCTAAAATCAAGAAAGGCATAAAAGCGATTAGAGTATCTACAGACCAGACACTCTTTCATTAACAGGATAGAGAGCTTTTAAAGAATTCTTGAAGAAATATTTGTAGAAATGGGAATAAGGAGGAAAATGAAGTAAGGACGCAACATAAATATGAATTTCACACAGTATCACAAAAGCCTCATCTGGAATACTCATGTACAATTCTGATTACAACAATCAAGAAAAATGAGCTTAAAGAGATGCAAGTGCAAAGAAAGCTACTAAAATGATCTGAAGAAGAGAGAGCCTACAAAATTCAGGGAAAAATATTGACAGCTAGAAAAACATCAAGAGGAAAGTACGAGGAAGGGAAACAACCTACTTCAGGAAGGACAGTGTTGGCACAGGAACAAACAAGTATAAACTGGCCACAAATAAACACAGTCCGTAAATGAGAGGATTAGGTTTCTAATGATCAGAGAACTGAGGTTACAGAACACACTTCAAATCAGATTACTGGGGACAAAACACTAACTAAATTTAATACAAACGTCTTTAAGTTTACAAAAGAGATTATGTGACCTGACTATCTGGAAAGGCAGTTAACCGGATCCAGTGACTGAGAAAATCCCTTCCAGGACTATGGTGCTGGCAGTTTGTGCAATATGCTCTAAAGAGACTCATCCTCCACCTCAATCTTGTTCAAAGTATTTCCTTTCTTAAAGAAGATTTCGGGCTCAAAGAAAGTATGATTTAGTAATGCAGAGATTCATCATGAATCCATAATGGTCACAGACTGTTTCTGATGTGTTAGTTTACAGCATCACTAATGCCTGTGGCATTTTAAACAAAATCCAAAGGCTAAAACTTTTTTGCATACATGGTACAATAAATCAGTCTTTATATAGGTGAAGTATCAAAAAGAGTAACAAAAGCCTAACACTTCTAAAATGCTTCAACTTGAATAATCGTCTTCTCACAGCATGTGCACATTGGCACTTGTGCAAGAGCATGTGTGCTTGCTTTTCTAAAATATGAGGAGAGTAAGAACAAGGAGAGTAAGAACAAATGAACTCACAAATAGTAACCTGGCCAATATAAGCTGACACAGCTACCATGGTAGCTGAAAGAGCTACGTGCCATGAAGAATCTGCATCTTCAGAAAGCAAATTCTAGAAACAGTTTTTCTGTAAGCTTATTGTCATTCCTGCTCTGTAGACAGCTCTAAAACTTCAGGTTTTTAGACAAGTAAGTAAGTGCACACAGAAAACAAATCACAGCTGCTGAGCTGTCATTAACCTTTAGGACAGAAGAGTGGATACTCTTTTGTCCTAAGGACATTACCTGCTGGTAATCGTTGCTCTATGATCCCCAAGGACTAAGCACCCACACTTAATCATCACAGCTCTGACAAACATCAACAACCACCTGCAGCTGAAGATTAAACACCTGCTTCTTCAGGGAAACCACGTTGCTAAATCATAGTGATCTTCTCCACATTTTTTTATATGTATAAAAAAAAATAAACAACACACTCTCACACTCTCTTATCTTACTTGTTATGCTACCATTCTAACATTTGTGAATATCAACATTCACAGTACTGTGCAAAAGTCTTGACTGTCATCCATTTTAATATTTTTAATGCTAGCTTTCTCTCCAAATTGGCTTGGTAAGAGAGCATTTATGAAACATGAACAGCAAAATCAAACCAGGTATTACCAGTACGTTCCTGCTCCCTGTGAAGTTAAATCCATTCCATCCACACCATAGCTATCATCATCCATTATTTTGGAGAGGCCAAAATCAGTGATTTTTATTTCTCCACATGCTGTTCCATCTACAAGAAGGATATTACCTATCCAGGAAGAGTGAAAAAAAAAAAATAATTACCTCAAAAAAGCTAACAGAATGCTTTATTTTCACAACCACATTAAATTTTTAGAAATATCTAACTTTATGAGGGTAACGGACAACTTTACATCATCTTTATACCATTGAGTCTTGTGTAACTTGACTATGACACATTTCAGTGCAGTCTCAGGAACTCTCTAGGTTATCAACATCATCTGAAATGGCTCCCTCAGCTGGGAGCTGGCTGGGCAGTGAGAAAACACCAAGATGTAGTGAGGAAACACAAAAGCATACATAGCAGGATACCAGTTACAATGAAGTTTTATTATCTTTCTACCCAGAACAAATCCTATGCTACAGGTTTCAGGGCTTGCATGTGCCATAAAACTGTGCCAAGAAACTCATTACTTGTGTTAAATTTCTTGATATAAAAGTTATCTGATGAAGTTCCTCTAAGAATAAAAAGATTCACAAGACTAAGAATACATTCTGTACAATTAAATAATGCGAGAGAAATCTGCATGAATCTAATTTATTACATAGCAGGAAGTAAACAGGCCAGAATTAAGAGTTACATTACAAACACCACACTTGGAAGTTTAGCAGATTAAAGTACATGAAGAATACAAGCATCTTTCATGTAAAGTGGTAAATCAAAGGCCATGGAATCAAAACAGAACACATCACTTATGACAATGCTTGTTATTCATTGTAAAGAAAACTTCCGTAAAGTCCTGCTTTGAAGTGCTTATGTTGGGATGCTGATAGTGACTGATTACCTATTTAAATCCTTTACAGACTAATAAACACATAAAGGAAAAATTATTTACACATCAGCTTTCCACAATGACCAGACAGGAGAGCCAACTAATGATATTATCTGTTTATATTACTAAATACCAATGTATGTATCTATATGCTGCTGTATGACTTTTTTTTCCTACAAATCTTATCAAAATAATACAAAGTAGAAAAGTTACAGCAAATATTTTTTAAAAGAGATTATTTTGGCAATAAAGCTAGAAAGAATGGCTGTTTACAGTAAGGATGACATACAGAAGATAATTTTGGTATGTTCAGACATGAATTACAAACAAAAGGATAAAAAAATAATTACATTTTCAATTGTAACATTCCTCATTTACCTGGTTTAAGATCATAGTGTATAATAGGGGGCTTGATCTCATTGAGATACCGTAGTGCATTTACTATTTGCATTACAATGGACCTAGCTTCCTTCTCTGACATCAGTTTATGCTGCTTGAGATAGAAATCCAAGTCATTGCCTTCACAGTATTCTAACACCGTGCAAAACCTAGGGTAGAATTCAGAGACAGAATTAAATAACGTATCAAACTGCACAATCAGAAACAGAGACAACCTAGTTTGATACTGTGAAGTTTAAGAATGGTTGCCTGAATATTAAACTATATGAATAAAGTTGTTAATAGAACACATGGCGTAACTACCGCTTTATAAAAACTAACATCAATCAGAACATTCATACTCACCAAAAGATAAAATGCACCCATACTGATAACAGGTTAAGTTAATAAAACCCCACCTTACTTACGTAGGCATGTTTCTCAATAGACAAATAAATTCACTCCCTTAAGATGCAACATAATTTCATGCAAAGAGATGCAGCCCAGTGAACATACTACTAGCTTAGGCTAGTAACACTCCTGATGCCATTTATTCTTGGAAACTTTTTTTAAGATGCAGCAGCTCTTGCCCTGCCCAAAAGCATTACTGCACTGCATACCCCCTTCACCCTCAGGACACGTGTTGCAAAACAGTGTTTTCATCACTTTCTAGAAGGCCTGCAATATTCAGCTGAGACTAGTGTCTACAGCTAGTTTTTTTTAAAGTTCCCTTAAGGACTAAACACTTTGGCTGAAAACAAGAACATGCTACTTTTGTTCAAATACTCTTCATTTCTGTTTATCTAATATATGGTACTAAAATCCTTGCCAACTCTGAAAAATGTATGATTTTATGTACTTACGTATCTGTATCCAGGGAGAAGTAGTCATATAGTTTAACTATCCGGGGGTGATCCAGTTCTTTGTGTATTCTATACTCTCTGCAGGCATGTCTAAAAGAAAATGGATACATTAACCTTCTACAATCAATAAATGCTATTCAGTTTAACATATGAAGCGTAAGTCATTAATATTTACTTGTGGTAGTTTTCTTTCTTTTCATCCCTCCAGCTTTTGTTAAGCTGGTGAATCTTCACAGCAGCATATCTTTGTTCATAAAGATCAAAAGCCTAAAAAAGAAATCCACAAATATGGGAAAGTTATAACCAAAGATGATAAAAATAACACCAAATAAAGAGAGGAAAAAAAGTGGCATGTAACTGACAGGTCTATTGACAAGTCTATTGTAACGCTACCTCCCTCCACGGGTTAATCAGAGTTTGCTCAACTGGTGCTTAAAGAGTATACCACAGTACAATCATTCTGCTTATTTAGATCCTTTGCCTCTCTCCAAAACTAAATGTAAAATTGTACTCGGTTCAAACATTAGGTTTAGCAGACCCAACACACTCTACCTTGTATACTTCACTGAAGCCACCTCGGCCAAGTAAGTGGAGTAACAAATATCGTTCATTCAACGTGGGGTGATCTTTAAACCTCAAAAGAAAAAAAAAATAAAAATAATTCTATGTATGGTATACAAATAAAGAGTTTAAAATGTAAAGCTCTTGGTATTACTCCTCAGATAGAGCTTTCTTTTTACTAGCAATACATGTATGTTATATATAATACACTGAACACTGTGTAACCTTATGGCACAACTGTACAACTGGCCAATTTCAGTAACTTTTGACTATTTAGTATACAAATATCACAATACCATCATCAAACCAGTCAATTCTGCCACACTTTTTTGTTATTTTTCTCCATTTCTGTGAAGGTAAGGAAGAACCCTTAAATTTAAACATCTGATAGAAGGGTTTTCTCTTTGTTGTACTAAAGTTTAGAGAACTCTCAGACTTCAGCCTTTTGGAACAGACAAGGAGGATATTCTTCCAATTTCACATGAAATGTGAAGTGACCTGTTGTATCCACCTGCCTCTCTTTAACAAAATGGATTCCATGTAACACAAAGTAGTTAACAACAGCAAGGTGGGGGAAACACACCAAAGGACTGAATATCTGCTCATACTCTAATCAAATGCATCCTTGACCAGTAGCTCAATTCTTTTAAAGCCACACTCAAATTTAGATTCATACTTTCTTAGTTCTTCTACTAAACATATGCCTTTAGTGAGGCAATTTTTGTGAACCTCATCACCTTCCCTCTCCATTGCTGCTTTTGTTACTCTGTGAGTTCTTCGTGGCTCAGAACCTACATCTTGCAGGTAGTCCCAGCATCACGTGGGCTCTAAACCCAGACAGGGAAGCCCTAACGTGCACTCTCACTTTTCCTCTTATTGTAGTGCAATTGTAGAAAACACATGCAGACATACAAGTTTACCCATCTCTGAACTGAGCAATACTTCATACTCTTCACTGTCAAGGCTGGAAACCCAAAGAGCTGAGTTCGTAGCCTGCTTTATATTTGGGACACTTGGGGAAGTCACCCATGGGTAGAGGGAACATAGAGTGGAACACTGCTAGAACAAGAAAGAGGGCTTAGCTTTGTCCCACAGCTGGAAGCTGAAAACCCAACAGGATCTGAGTTACAACCGAACAGCTGCTTCACTTCAGAACCCTGTCTCTTATCAAATGGCCAGTTGTCAAGACATGTTAGAAAAGACAGCAGGGGCTATAGACCTAAATTACTTATCCATTGGGTCTGTCTTCTGTATTACGAATGTAAGCTGCAGCTTGGCCACTTGGTAAATACAGAAGTTTGAACTCTTACAAAACCATGTTTAAAGCTTTTAGTTCTGCACTACAAAATGTGTCAACGTTGACTGCAGAAAATGAGCAGTGAAGCTGCAGTATTCTGCTTGCCGAGGTCCTGTAATTCTGTTTTCAACTGGGAGTGTAATTTGGACATTCTTTGCCCCACATACACACCATTTACAGTCAAAGCCTGTCATTTTTCTGTGCCATTTATTCCTTCATGCTCAAGTATTCCTTTTAAAAAAACAAAACAAAACAAAACTCTTCTAATGCAAACACTGAGAATTAAAAAAGTTATCATTTAACCTGCAAAAAAGAGCTGCTTGTTTATTTGCTGCAGGCAATTTATTTTTAAAAGAAAATATTCTGCCACTGAATTCTAAGAATCAAGCCATTATTTTTTGTATCCAAAACACAACACCAATTTAGCTGCCAATTACCACTGTGGCCACACAGGAACAAAACTTCTCTGTATTCCTGCGGAGTAGGTACGGAGACCATTAAAACAGTTAAGCACAATTTCACATCTTGTTACTTTTATGTTTAAAAGTCTTGGTGTAGGTGTAATTCTATTGTGTCTAAAAAGTAAAAATTAAAATCCTATAGTCTTAAGGCTACTCTTTCATAAACATTCAGTAGTGTATAAAGAAAGAAACCCACTCCCATCCTCTCCTTCCCCCAGCTTCTAATACTATCCTTGCACAGCCCTCTCTCCTCATGGCAACATAAGCATTTTTGCAACTGAGGCAAAGAACTGGACCTGGAAATTGACCTGGAGTTAAAATTTATCTAGAAAAAGAAACCATAGGGGCTGGTTTCAACTCGGATCAAATTCCAGCATCTGTTCAGTAAAGAAACGTCATTGCAGGTATGTGAAAGGAAACAGGGCAAGGGCATAAGCAGTCAGGGATAAGCAGAAACAGCTCCCTTCAGCCTGAAGTGCTGGTATTAGTGCTTTTATTTGCCATTACAGAACACAGACAATTTTTTTTAGGTTATACAATTATTACTTTCAAATCTACATAGTAATCACTTATATTAAACAACAATTTAAACCTTATGGTATAATGCTATGCAAGCTGAAGTACAGAGTAAAGTTTAATATGTCTTTTATATGTATAGGTACCTAGTAGAACTGAAATCACAGTGCAGTAAAACCAAACGTGATTTTAACTGCATCACAAAATCACTACTGTAGCAAACCTCCCCGCCATTCTCTTGCATTATTGTCAGTTAAACTGACTGCATTAAGTTAAATTACAAGTATTCTTTTTAGCTTAGTAATATAGTCTAGGAAGTTTTAGCTCTTCTGCACTGTAAGCTGTGTATATATACTTTGTGCAGCTTTGTTAAAACCATTAATAAGTTTATCAAATTATAAGCGATTCTTTATTTTTAAAAGTCAAAACCTAAAAGAGAATCAAAGAAAAAATCAGGAACAACCCTATCTTCTGTAGGTAAAATGTGATTCTGGAGCATTACTTTAAAAATAGACATTCAAAATTAAGACAGCAAGTCTCTTACTGTGAATTATCTTCATTATTTATTCTTTTCAGCTCTCTTATGTGAAGATTCCTAACTCTTTCCAAACGTTCAAGTTCTGCTTGTATTTCAGCTTCCTCCTGAAAATGAAAAGAATGAAATATAAAAGCTCATTTACTCCCCATTTGAAAAGGATATTTTTACCCCTGCATCAATACTAGTGGTGATGGAGGAACATTACATTACAAAACCCTGCTGAACTAGAAGAAAGCACTGCTTTTCTCTTAAAGCCAGATAAATTCAGACAGATAAGGCAAAAGCCTGTTTCACGGAACCTTTCTGTCCATGAACCCACAGGTAACGGGATGTTCACCGTTTTGTTCTGCACTGTAGGGATGCTATTTGAAATGAGAGGCAGCTGGGTTTTGTATTTCAGCCAAGGAGAGAAATTATCTGGGAAGCAGTCTAAAATTGATGTACAAAGAAAAAACTGAGATATGTGCAGTTACAGATTTTGTACAAACTGACAAATTAAGAAAAGACATTTGAAATATTTTGAGGCTGAAGTGCAAATAAAGAAAAAAGGAATGAAAGTGTAAGTCATTACAGCAGAAACATTCTTAAGATGTTGATAGAACACACCAAAACCAAGCTAATTTACGATTTTTCCATTCATATGTTATTAAAATTAGAAATTCAGAATGCATACTGCCTAAGATTTTGAATGCAATTTCAGGTATGAACACATTTCCTACTAATTTCAGCACTTAAAATTATCTCATGTTTATGCTACATATTAGAGAACACTGAAACAGTCGTTTATTCAGATTCTCCAAGAAAGTAAAGAATTCATGATGCTTAATTTATGGAAACCTATGTATCTATATTCAAAGTGGAATATGTACATTCGTTGAAAAACACTGAAGAAAGGGCTCTACTGATTTCAGAGTTAGTACTTCTAGCACTTGAAAGTTTGCATAAAGTGGAGACAAAAGTAGCCTATACCAGACAGCTCATATTTATGGAATTATTCTAGCTGAAAAGGGAAAAAGAATGCCTGGCACCTGATATGTATTTTTTAGTAGCAGTGCCAGTGGAAGGAGTGCCCCACATCATCTCTTGTTATTTTGGCACAGCCTCTTGTACACCCAAATGGTGAACCAAACTGGAAAATTAATCCTTTTTTGTTTTGCTTTTTGAAGCCTAAAAAAGGGATACATATTTAGTTTTTGAAAGAAGCTAGACTGGTTCTCCAGCTTATAATGTGACTGCACAACCAGGTGGCACCGGGAAAAGCAACAGGTCAGCAAGTCATAGCACAAACGGCTGGAGGCAGAAGTCATCAGAGGGGAGAGAAAATGCTATAAAGCTGGTATTTTCAAACACCATATATCATAAAACTACATCCTGAAACAACTGTATTTATTAAATCTAAACCACAAATTAAATAACCGTATTTCCAACGAGTTGAGAAGTCTGGACCAAACCATTCCAGTGGATATCCTGAATCCCTCCCCATAATCTAAGAAAAAAACTACTATCCCAAACCAAGACATTAGATGAATCTCTATTCAAAAAATGAAAAAAAATTCCTACTAATCTAAAAGCTGGACTAAGCAACACTGATCTGCCAGCAGAGCTGTGTGGACCATTTGTTTTTCCTAACATACAATGTCAAGCTTCTCCCCTCCCAGTTTATAGAAGGTTAAACTCTTTTTATTTATTTATTTATTTAAATTTATCCTCTTAAGAGTTCCCTGTTAAATACCCTGAAATGATATGCAGTTCCTCATAAGCCAATAGTTTCTTTCTAAAGACTCCTAGTCCTTCTTCCCTCGCAAAAGGCCACACACTTACACACACACAATTGTCTATGTTCTTCCCAAAGGCTGACAAAAAAATCCATCAGTTATGCCTCTTTCGGGCTTTTTTGTTCATATATTATGCAATTCAGTGGTTCTCAAAATGCGGTTCATAGGCCAATGTTAGTCCAAAGAGAACTGGCTGGTTGCATTGTTTCCAGCTGTTATTTAGGACACTCAGGCTGTGAATACCTTTAAGCAAGAATGAACCAGCTTAGCTGCCTCAGGTCACTGCTATATAAAAGGAAGTGAGAAAACAAGAGCCTCTCTCCAGGACCAAAGCTGCTAGCTGGAAAAGAATTTCCTGGGGAGCAGAAGGAAAAGAAAACTGGTGGTGGCAGCATGTACAGGGCACCAAAAATAAGAGCACCAGGAAAGCATCTGGAAAGTGAAAAGGAAGAGGAGCAGACAGCAAAACAGCATATGCAGAGGGAAAGAAGAAAAATAATGTAACCAGCAAAAAAAAAGCACTAGGGAAGAAATATAGCCATGTAAAAAGAAGATCACAAAATTGTTTTTCTTAGTTAATGAAAAATCTGGAGTGCATGTAAGAATTAAAATATTTTAATTATTATTTTCAGATATATTCAAGCATGATTTGCTAAGAAATAACATTTGTTCCCCCTCTGCATTTAGTCAAGTTCCATCTATACGGAACACCCCAGCATTGATGCTCAAAGTGAAAAGAAAATTCAACAACTTTGTAACAGCTTCCTTCATATGCCACTTGAAATTTCCATTAGACTTCCAAAAAGTTTAAGTGTGGAAGAAAACCCACAGAACTTCCTGTGAAGCTGGTGCTATTCTAAAGCATTAGCCATGAAGAACTATGTGGGCAGTCTACTTCACTAGTGCCAAAAACTTTATAGGTAGACTCCCTACCACAGATTCATGTACTTTCTTGTCATATTTTTCAAAAACAGCAGTGTTCCAAAGGGACCCAGTTCATTATAGTAGAATTTATAACAGGTGACTTATACAGGCCTGAACAGACTCTTGCACTATTTCAAGGGGAAAAACACTATGACCTTTTTTGACTGAACACCTCACGAACTACTGCTCAACAGGTAAAGGTACTTTTCTTTCACACTTGAGATATTTCTGCCTGCTTCAGCTGTCATTCATTTTCACAGGTTATAACTCAAAAGCTTTACTTGAAGTTTCTTAATATCATAATTATCTCATTACATACATTTATTAGAATGATGGGCTTCGAGAAAAAATTATTGGTTTGTTGTTGGCTTATTTTTTTCCCAAAAGTAAAAATCTGGACTAAAATACCTGACTGCAAAAATAATTTAAGATACAGATAAAAGAAATTCCATAAAAGTAGGAAAATTGTATCTCTAACTGATAAAACTGAAGTGAATGCTGTAGATGATCAAAACTTGATATTCATTCAGAAATGCAATGCTTTGTAAATTGGAGCTTTTTAAAGGTCAAAAACTAACATAAAAAGCCCATATATCAACTTGGCTAACTCTACTTCCTCTGTTCCGAAACAAGAACAGTATTGGTGGCATCGTTGCTATTCCCACTGTTAGAAGGATTCTTGGAATCAGTACAGTTTTGCACTGGATGGACTCACAACAAATCCCCTGCACTCCCAGTGCTTATGGCAAGTTGCATAAAAAACCCCTCCAAACAAATGAAAAAGGAAGTAAAGCCATTATCAGGCATAAAATTGTACAGCACTTTAGTGTTAGGTTTTCTAATGTCAGCTCTCAACAAGCCCCCTCCTTTTCCCGACAGTACTAGTTTTTATGGTTTGGGGCATGGGAAACCATATACATACCTTTTTAAGATGTCCTAATCGAAGCTTGAAAATTTCTTCCTGTTCATGATATTCTGCTAGAGTCAAACTGAAAAAACAAACCAAACATGTAATTAATCATTTTATACGATGACAAGCAAAAAAACAGCATTCTTACTTACATACTATAGTAAAACCAGTATCTTATGTTAATTACTTACTACCACGATACTAGGAGTACATTTTTGAATCATCTGAACATCTTGGTTTGTAATTTCAGGATTAAAACGTACTTGGAGAATGCTTCTGTTTCTGGTATTCTGGAATATTAACTGCCTCTCCCACTGCACCATTTCTGTTCTCTCAGATTGCCTCTTAGATTATCTGGATGCATAGTGAATCATATCACCATCCCAGTATTTTAGCTGATGCTACTCCATTGCTTGGTTCTCAAATCTGAATGAACCAAAGGATGGAGATCCAGAAACCAACTAGACAAGACTGATAACACTGGATTTTTGAGCTGTGATTAAAAGAACACACTGCAAGCCCACACATTCCAGGTTCATTAACACTGCATTTTGCATGAGACCACAAATTCAGTTTCAATCAGAATGTGACTCTTCTTCTTGGTCTCTTTTTATCTTCCTTTGAAAAAAGATTCCTGGCTACAATTAATTCAGCAGTGTCCGCAGATTTGCTAGGACACAAAGTCAGTTATCATCCAGAAGATCTAGACTGTTCATATGGGTTAGTAACTCAGAAACCCATGAACTGTACGCAGTGTCCCTCTGACAAATGAACAAAATAAGACATGGGAGATAAACCACCAAAGAAAAGAAACCAAATAGACTTCAAGTTCCAGGAAAGAAACCATATGCGTAGGATGAAGGGGAGCAAGGGATGGGGAAGGAGAAAGAGGTATGGCCTCACTGAAAGGATTCATACAAATCCTTACTAACAAAATCAAACATTTTGTTGTTTTGCCTAGAGCCATTATTTCTTTCATGATGTAGAACTAAAGCTAATAGCATAATACATTTTCACAACGTTCCTTTAGGGAGTTAAATTATCAACTGGAAGCTAAGTTACACAAAGTGTTTAGAGGCCTATACATACTTTTTATATTGCAAGTCTAACGAATGAGAGTGCCTTGAGAATCACCAGTAGTTTCCCCAATGGTGAGGGATACCAATTCAACTTTCTCTCACAGCAAATGCCGACTTTGACAAACTTTGCAGAATTCTAATTAACTGTAAGACTTCTTTCTCCCTCTTAAATTTGGAAGAAGTTCACCATAATTTCTGGAATTCTAAACCCTGTATTAACTTGGTGTCAAAAGTTGTTAGTAAAAGGAGTGAATCTTTTGAGGATAAACCCTGCTTGTTCTGAAGCTTTCACAGAGCCCTTTCCTATTTCTGATTTCATAGATACTGAATTTTGCTGCCGCTTTCCTGACTTGGCCAGGACAGAAGATTTAATTGATCAGATATTCTTCATTAATATCAGTGTAATTGCTGGATTCTTTCTGACCACAGCATCTAAATTTCCAAGAAACAGCTTCACAAGATTCATTATTTCATCAACCTTCTGGTCTATAATGTATAGAAGCCTTTCAGATCAGGTGACAAAAGCACCCATCACCACACCCTGTCAGTATCTGCGAACGAAGCAATCATTTCTTTCAAAAAGCATCCTGCAAAGTTACCCTGCATCTTTTTTTCCTACTGGAATGAAAAGCAGCCTTGTAGACCAGTCAGCAAACATACCCAAACACTCTGAAGGCATCAGAGTGAGAAAATTTGCCTCCCCAAGAAAGGCAAAAGGCCCCTTAGTACCAGATTTTGGAACCAAGTGTTTATACTCTTTTCCTGGTTTTAGACAATTTACGCCACATCTTAAAATAAGAGGCATTAAAGCAAACATGAAATGGTGTGTCTCAGTACCTAGGAAAGCTGGCAATGCATTCCCTGTACGGTCTGAACAAGAGCAAGAAACCCAAGAAAGCAATGTTGTAATTCCTGCTCTAATACATCTGCTAGACCTATCAAAGAGAAGGTCAAGACCACACTAGGCAACACACAGCAGCATCTCTGCCACTTTTTCAATACTTCTACTCAAACAGTGAGCTACTCTAACATGGATTAAGTTCTCAAGTAAAAGGCAAAGGATCAATGCCAATGCATAAGAGTTTGAATATTATTCTTTCCAGATTCTTGTCTGCAGTATAAATTACATGTGTCTGAATTTCCAGATATGCAGATAGCAATGCTTTTCTTTCTTAGGAAGAAAAGTATTTAGGTGGCTTAGCAAAGCTGAACCATAAGGAAAAGACACTGAATACAAAGTTTATGATATGATCTTCTAGAACTTTCAATGAATACTGAGAGCCCTAAAACTAAGGCTCCCTTGAAAAACTAACATAATAAAGAAAATGTGGTCCTTTTAATAAAACATCAGTTACCTACACAGAATCATGACGAAGTGCCTAGGACAGCAAGTCCTGCCTTCCAAGAAGTTCTTAAATAGCCCCCTTGAGCACAGAGCACAACATAGAGGTCATATTGAAAACATTAAGATGCGAAGTCACTCTTTCCATGTTTCCATGCTATATCCCAATAAATGACTGTTTTCCATTTTCTATTTCCTTACAAATCTAACTCTATTAGAGGCACAGCGTGATTCACAGCAATTTGAAACTGTTGTTACTGACCACCATGCTTTGGAGAAGGCATATAAAATGCTGAACTGCAGACAGTCACTTTGGATTTTGTTTGTTTACTTACGAAAAAACAAAACTTTATTCCCTCATATTCATAAACATGTACTCTTTTTAGGCATTTACTGCTTTTTATCTATAAATATGCTGTACTTCATATGCCTATTATTAAAACAGCACACAACAGCCAGCAGTAAAACAGCAACAGTGTAATTTTCCAGTGACATATAGGGCCACAGTGTGCCACCTCCACCTGTGAACTGAAAGGCCAGCTTTCCTGGCCTGAAACACTTTTTTTTTAATTAGCAAAAATAGGCCTTTCAGTTGTTTAACAATGTTAAAGGCAAATTGCAAAGACCTTGACATATTATGCATGGGTCGACATAACCAATCTTCTCTGCACTTCTTCCTTACATGTTCAGACAAAACCTTCTCTTCATCAGGGACTGTAGCAACAGGAAAAGGTGGAATGGATTTAAACAGAGGAATTTCAGGCTACATATAAGGAAGAAATTCTTTACTGTGGCAATGATGAGGCCCTGGAACAGGCTGCCCAAAGAACTGATAAATGCTCCATCCCTGGCAGCGCTCAAAGGCCAGGCTGGACAGAGCCTTGGGCAACACGGTCTAGTGTGAGGCATCCCTACCCATGGCAGGGGGGTTGGAACTAGATCTTAAGGTCCCTTTTCAACCCAAACCATTCTATGATTCTATGATGAAAACACTCGTACTACAGGGCACAGGCAAAACAAAGCAAACAACTCAACAAAACAGCCTTCAGCTCCTTGGTTTTCATGATGATCAAGCCTGGCACATTTACAACCATCTCTACTCCCTCCTTTTCCCAGTTGAAAAATCATCGTGGATACACAAGCACAGCAGAATGTGGCCATGCCCCCAACCAACCACACACACATCCAATATAAGTTTTTTGCTACAATCTCTGAAGTGCTCCTTTCTTGGCCTCTTGGTCCAGCCTTATTCTCACTCGAGTTCCTCGAATTTCTGCAAGGACAGGCTGACACTGACCAAGACAAAGCCTTCCATGAGGTCTTTTCACCCATTGTTTCCATGTTTGCCTTAGAAAGAGACTGCCTCAGGAAAGGAGCTCTTTGCTTGTCCTGTAAAGCCCAGACACATTGTTGGCACTTCAGCCTGAAAAAGTTTCTGAAAATATTTTTATTTGTTCCATACAGAACAGAATGCTCCCTCTAAATGATGCATTTGTTCAGCTACAGTAACAAACTCTGCCAGCTCCCTTTGCTCCCCTAATCCAAACTGCATGCAGGGACAAGGAAAGGATGCATGCAGACTCCAGCAGAGGAACTGGGAAGTAGAAGTGACTGTGAAGTGAATACAAGTCACATGGCTGAAGATGCACAGAAAGGACTATACCCACCTAAACTAAATAAAACATTGCTCCTAGAAATAATTGTCTAGTGAAATAAGAGCTGCTTCCAAAAAGCAAGGACTAGCATTATAATCTCGCAGGTCTCCAAAGAATTTCGAATAGAGTTCCCAAACAGATTCTTCCAGGGCTAAGGCTGTAACCTCTACTTCAAATAAATGTGGAAGTCTGGGGTTTTTGTTTTATTTTGTGGTGTGTTTGTCTGGGGGGCTTTTTTGGGGGGAGGGGGTTTTGTTGTTGTTTGTTTTTTTTTTTTCTTTTTCTTTAAATATATTTTAATTTATTTCTTTCACGTAAGAATAATAAAATTACTTTGCTCAGT
>NDXB01017775.1:275088-294975 GCA_002631895.1 Agapornis roseicollis
TGGGGGGAGGGGGTTTTGTTGTTGTTTGTTTTTTTTTTTTCTTCTTCTTTAAATATATTTCAATTTATTTCTTTCACGTAAGACTAATAAAATTACTCTGCTCAGTAGAAAAGAGATCTCTCAAAACCAAAACTATTTTTTAGTTTTGGTTTGGGCCACAAAAAGGGAAAGAATGATGGAAAACTAAGACAATGTTTAGACTCACCTATCACATGTTAAACACCAAACCCACCATTCACTCACAGGACACTGGCAGATGGCCACTTTTATACTAATAACTTCAGTGCAAATATTTTGCTTTTAAATTCCTACCAGAGACCATAATATATTCAGCAAAACTACAACAATGCTCTTACTAAGAATGCCTCAGGCAACACCTTCAATCCATTTTACCTGTTTTCAGAAAGGGCTTCAATAATATTGCTTGTTACAAAGCTACAGATCATTTTGTCTTGTCAATACCTGCAGCTGGAGACATTTTCTAAGACAAACAAAGCAGTAGCACAGACGCTTGCTGCTAACAACTGCTAGCAAGTTGTTTGTTTATTTCAAAAAGATCTGCCTAATCACTTGCATATACGTTGTACTAATTTACTGCTGGTTTAGTTCATCAATCTCAAGCAGTTCCGCATTTCCCCATGCCTTATATAAACAGAACCTTTTCCATTTGGCTTTACTAATTAAGATGATTACTTTCAAAGTAACACATAACAGTGATAAGCACAATGTAATAGGAGGGATGAAAAATTTACTCTAAAATGGAAGTGCACAATTATTGTTTTATGAAAATACACAAGACAAGTAATCATATACTACTATACAAACTGTAATGAACCCTAAATACAAATATTTTAAAAACCCTTCCAAGTAAAGGCCTAAGAGCATGATGCAGCTAAATGATTCTGTGATCTCGGACACATCAGAGACCTTCTCAAAGATCTGAAACAAAACTTAACAAGCTTATCACTTAGGCAAGCAATCTCTATCTAGATTATACAATGTTCAAATTAGGAAGCTTAAAAGCAAACCAGCTTTGATTCAGTAACAGCTGCATTTATGCTAGCGTTAGATATGAAAGGGCAATTCTGACAGTTCTCATGGCAGCTCCATAAGCAGCAAGCATTTTCATGTTCAACTTAACATGGAACTGGTTAAGTCAAATTTTTTAGTCATTTGGAAATTATTCAAAACTGCCCAACACCAGAAAATATTCAGAGGACTACTATCAGGAATTAATCCTGTCCTACTTAACAATTAAAACATGTCTTCTGTATTTTTTCCCAAACACATATTTTATCATCTCCTCAAGCAGCAATGAGATTATGGAAACTTAACATGAATGAAGACATGGCCAAAGTCTGGCAAATTAAAAGTTCTACAATTTTTCAGGTCTTTCCACTACTTAAATGTTACTTTTAATAAGACGTATTGCATTCAAACAAAAAGGTATTTTTAACATGACAGCAATCTTTACCATACTATTCAGAAGTATTAATGTAGGCACATTAACTATTACTAAAGAATCAATTTGAGCGATGACTCTTCAGCTCTCTACCAAAATACACAAGTAACACTAATCCGGATTTGCTTACATCGCCAGCCTTACTACAGTATTTTAATGATATTTTTGTCACAGCCAATTTCACAATGAGAACTTTAAGAATGATGCATTATGCAAAACATATGCAGCTGTCCTCAAACTGATTGTTCAAATGTATTTATTTTGCAGATCTAACCAGAGTAATTTATTTACCCGCCATCCCCAGAGGTATAAATTACTACCTCAACAAGTAAAAGGTAACAGATGACTGTGCTCAACACACGTAGACTACTTCTGCAAAGTAACACAGATTAATTTGTCAGTCTTTTTAACCCTAGTTATTTACTTTTTATTTAAGCTGACTAAGAAAAGACACGCTATCAGCTGCAGCCTCTTAGCATCATGGACAATAACCAGCATCTCCAAGCAGCAACTTCTTAAAATACTCAAATTAAATGTCAAGAACACATCTGTCTGTGCCTTGAATTATGCCATTTCTGTCTGCAGGAAAAAAATATCAATTGAAAAAATGGAGAATTCTTTGATAGCTCTCAACTTTTATGTTTTAACTGAAAAAAAAAAAATCAACATTGTCAATATGTGAGATGGAATCAGTAACTTCTGAACAGTTGCTCTCAAGACCTAGCATTCAGAAGGGGAAAATAAAGTTCTTTTCCACTGGTTTGTAGACACACGTCTTCAAACACTGAAAAAGCTGAAAAAAGCTTTCCTTGATCAGCTAAAGTCTCTTATATGAAAAATGAAATTATCTCTAACTAAAGGAGAGGCTCCTAAACCAATGTGGATCAAAGAAATTTCAATAGGTATCAATGACACAGCAAGAGTAGGAAACCATAATAAGGACTCTTCTAGATCAGGAAAACAGAAGATACATTGCATAAACACAGAATGGGCCTTTCTCTGATGACTTTACCAAAAATAAATTGGGTAATTGTACAACATCTTCATAGGCAGTGGTGCAAATTTCCCTAACATCAGCAAGTCCTCAGTGAGAATATAGCTGCTGAATACACTGAGTGTCTTTTTATGCTGTTATTTGAATAGAACTCACACAGACAATATCTGAGAATTTATGTAAAAGACTGATTGAAATGTTAAACTTACAGCTGTGGTAAATTGGGTCTAACAAAGGGATCGTTTTCTGCCCCATTCACAGCTTTATTTTTCCTCTGCTTGGGTTCAGAATTGGCAGATGGTGCCTGAGAATTATTTGTAGTTGGAGGCTTTCGCTTGGCCAGGAGCTTTCTTTGCCTTTCAATGTCTTCCCTTTGTTGATTCACCCATTCTTGCTGCCTGTAAACCCCAAAAAAAGCTTTATTAAAGTTTCATCATTTTGCACTTTTTAAAGAACTACCTTTGTAACTGATAAACCATAAAGAAATTTATAGAACATTCACTGCACATGTGAAAATATTTCCAAGGAAAACGAACATCAATGCTCTTCATGAGGTAAAAAAATTTTGCTAAAGTTTTGGCACAATTTACTTTTGAAATGTGGTGTTGGTTTATTTTGTTGCCGTTGGGGGTTATTTTGTTTTTAAGCGTTACACATGATTTCTGTATTAGAAAAACCAAAAGTATCTGAGCTGGTAGATACCTCTTTTTATGCCATCAAAAAAAATGTAACAGAGCGTACTTGATTTTTAGGCCAAATACTTAATTTGATCTGATCAATCCCAAATAAATCATCATCTTGGTCATACGGTAAAAAATTACAGCTCTTATGCAAAATAGGTATACAGATAGTTTTTAAGGCTCTTAAAAACAACAAAAACCAATGCCCTAGGCAATCATATAATGCTAAGACTATGCAATACCCTTCAAAAAGTAAAATCTTGGTGTCTTACTTTTACATTTTTATATACATCTACATATACACAGACATCTATATACATCTCCGAAGACTGAATCAGACTTGTTACCTAAGAACACTTTTTGAGGCCTTGCTAAATTATTTCACCATAATCCCAGTGCTCTCCTAGAGGCCTTTTCCTTGGCCCCATCTCTGCTGAAATGCCTGTTGCAGCAGCTCTTTTCCAGTGGCTGCTCTTCCCCATCCATTTGCACTAGACCATACCTGAGGCTGTCAGATTTGTCACTCCTCTTTCATGGCACTGAGGAGCAGGATGCCTGAAAAAAGCTGCTAGAGTGATGGATGCACAGGCAACACCTGTGTGACGAGTGAGAATTTCACAGACTCCAATGATCACCAGTGATACCTAGTTAGCCGCCTGAAAACCCACCAATTTAGTTTTATAGCTCTTTCTACCAGCTCAGCAGAATAATCATGTGCTGCACATTTAGTACATTCATGCTTTTCTAAGGATAGTTAAAAATCAAGTGAAACAAAGCTGTCTTTCAAGGGAATCCAGCTTAGTACTCCCTAGTTCTGCACTGCATTCTCAGTCTGCAAAAGGCAAAGCAAAATACAGTGTATGAAAAGCCGCTCCAATCCTAGAGCCTTAGTAGTAAAAAAAATCCACTAGAGGGAACTAACAATTAGTGAGAATCTTAAGAACATAGCATGGACTAACTTCACAAGATTTTGAAATGCAAAGCCATCTGTCCACTGTTCAGTAAATGAAGCACCATGACGAACTGTTGTAAAATGCCCCAGGCGTAATCTGTCTTGCATGCTCTTCTCTCTGCTTGCCAGCTTTTCCTGTGTGCTCTAAGAAAACAACAAAAAGAAAATTCATATGTGGTAATATAAAGTGTTCAAAAAGTCAGTAAAACACTTTTCCTTCTTCCCCTCAAGCAAGTTTCTACGGGTGGGATAAAAGTAGATAAAAATACCTTTTATTACTTTATTTAATTTATTCTCATTTCTGTAAAACTTCTACAGTTGGCGTTTGTCAGAACTGGTACCAATGACGATTTGTGTGCAAAAAAAATAATCTGAGTTTGACTCATTTTTTCTATAAAGTTCACCGTTCTTTATAATTAACAAAATATTTTACTTGTAAGTACAGCAAAACAGCTAGAGCATCAGCACTGTACATTAAAATTCTGTCTGTACATGTCTGTTATACTAATTGAGCCTGATTAGGTATCAGAAAGACTGCACTTACTACACTTAACCTGGAAAGTCCCTTGACAGAGCATCTATGTTACCACCTGTACCAAACTGACTGAGTTCAGGAACCTCTACGTAGAAATGCACTGCAGGTAGACTTAACCTGCAGTAACAGAAGCAGATGCCCTTTTCAGAACCAGTCACTACTACCACAAGCATTCGTGGGATGTAATAAATAACTCAGTCTGCCTAGTCTGCTTCAGCACAAGAAGAGGGAGCACTAAGAGCACTGCTGATGGACAGAAGCTTCTTTAACTCTTATAAACACTTGCTTCTTTATAAATGTCTAAAGAAAGGAAAAGGTGAGAAGAAATTGAAGTGAGTGAGGATCTTTGTGCAAACAGATTTCTAGACTGAAAAGGACATCTGTATGACCTTTCATGAAATATGGCCTATTGTGATACCCTCAGTCTAAAGCTCCTCACCTACCATCACGCTGATCAGATCTGATGCTTCTTTTCCCTGCATTCCCCTCATACTGGAACTTAAAAAGGACTGCAATAATTTATTTATGGCCTGCTAGTGAAGAAATTCTCCCTGTTCCTCCAGCAGATCAGTTTGTGCCCTTGTATCTGACAGCAGTATCTAGCAGTTAGTGTTAGGGAAGAGACCTGGCTGCTTACATTAAACTTTTTTGTATCCTAATTTTAATAAACTGATTTTTCTTTCACTTTTTGTTATTTTTTTTTATTTTATTTTGAAGAAAAGGGAGTGAAACAAACATCCTTACCTTCTAAGAAATTAGTGCTGGCTTAAATATAACTGGCATTAGACTTGAAATAAACATTTATTTTTCACAGGAGTATGTATGTAAATGGTCACCTTCATTTCCTTGTTTCCATTAATTCAGAGATAACATAGCATTTAATCATTGTACATGAAAAATTATCTCAGCCACTTAAGTGTCTCTCAAAGAGATTTTATGTGTCTCCTCTCTACAACTAATTATATTCAGAATTTTTTTCATCCACTGTAATCTTATTCTGACAGGTTGTCCAGATAATTTGCCACATGCTAAATTCTTGTATTTTTTGCTTTCTGAGATCTGAATTACTTGGGGAAAACCCTCCTTAAATTAAAAGAGGCACATTTTCCACAACTTGAAATAGGCTCAATATATTATTCTGCCTATTTAGGCTTATAAAAACACTTCTTGCCAGATAGAGACCGCGCACACGAAGTTTCAGAATCAGAGACTAATGTGAAGAAGAGAAAATGAAGGAATCATTAATGGAGTGCTTCAGTTTTTAATCAAAGGTTTTAAAAGCAGTAAACTTACCTTTTCAATAAGAAGCTTCTTGCTCATTGAAATACATTTGTTTAATCTTTCTTTATATTTTTCAAGTAGTTTTTGTTGTTCATCTATTTGTCTTCTAAGATCACAGTTAGCCTAATACATACAAAATACAAAAAAGATATATGGAAAACCTATTTTTTTTTTAAATCAGCTGTCATAGAAAATAAGCCTATTTATCTTCATATGACTGAAGGAACATGCATAAATATAATACATATATATACAATCAATATATATGCAAAAATCTCATTTCACAGATTTATTCCAACTTGTAGAAGGATGCCTTGCTTCCTTTTTTACTTCCTTTACACTGAGCTGCAGTATCTATCACAGAGCATTCAACATGTAGATAATATGTAAAAGCATATTATCACATTTCTAGTACTGATCACATTTCTAGTCCTCCACTGTTAAACTGAAAGTTTAATTTTAGCTCTGGATCCTTTACATCTGACTGCTGAAGTCATGCGAAATCCTAACTTTTAAAAAGGAAACAAGAAGTTCACAATGATGAAAGTTTCAATTATCTGAGTAGGAAGTTTAACAAGTTCCCTATGTTCCAATTATATTTAAATTATTACCTTAATAAGCAGAGCAATATTATTTTGTTTAAAACTAACTGATTTTTTTTTTTAAGGTCAGGCTTGCCTATCCCATACTGTTGAACATGTGCTAGAAAAACCCACATGAACAGGTTAATATGTGTGTATTTGTTTACTCATTAGCACTAAACAGACTACAAGTTGTGAATAGTGTTTTTCATTTCATGTTTCTGTGTATCACCTCTCCAACACTTCTTTCAAGAGCACAAGCATTGATTTTTTTTTTCTGTCCCACTGATAACTGCTATTCACAATTAGGACAACAAAAACACCACCTGTTTTGTGAAATTACATTATGAACTTAAGGAATTAATCAACTGCCTGCAAAATGGCAGCAGTTTTCTTTGTACCTTCAGAAAGTCTGTAAAAATGTTTAATCATTAACAAGCTGTAGCACAGAAGAATTAAGAAAAAAAAAAAAGCCCTTATGTGTTTCATTTTATAGACTTCTTGGATTTTCAGGGAAGAAAAACCACTACCAAAACTAAACCCCAATCCAAAATGAAAAACTCATTTCACCTTTAAACTTAGGCAACTCAAGGGTTATTTTTATATCCAAGGTTATTCAAACATTTAAAACGTTTGCCTCAGATTGACTGTCTGTTGTTCTGAATAAATGTCTTTGCCTGATGTCTAACACTTACCCTGAGTAAGTCATCTATACGACCTTCTTTCTTTTCCAAGTCTTGATTTTTATTACTTTCTAGTGCAGCTAATTTCAGCATTGTGAGATCAGTCTGAAAAGAACATTTTGAAATATTTATCCTTAACAATTACAGCATTATTTTTTCATGTTTGTTATGCAGAGAAATAAACTGCTTTAAAACATTCAACAAGACCAGCACATCTTATTTTCGTGTGTTTTGAAAGTGACATAGATGGCTCTTAATCAAAACTGCTTTCCTCTCTTCATGACTGAACTGTCGCGACAAACCACTAACAGTGTTAAAAGATTCAACCACTAATGGAAAAGTTATTGTTCACAAAAAAGCATATAAAACAGGGCACAAATGTAAATGTCAGCTAATTGCTTTAAATTCTCTCTATTTGGTCAACATGTGATGTAGACTTTTCTGACTAACTTGTGAAAGATAGACCAGATCATGTCATAAATGACAGAGAGGATAAAACAGCTGCTTTTGGCTTTTAAAACTCATGACAGAACTATATCTTGATCATTCTGATCAGCAACTCATTTTTCTTCCTCAATGTCATATCTTAAATGCAATATGACAACAGCAGCTGTCACGTCAAATACTGCCTGAAAGAGCAGCCTCTACTTCTAAGATCACACAACGCTTGAGTAAAAGCCTACCGATGACATGGTCATCTAACTACTCATGGAGTGCAACACTGGCAGCAGAGCAAGTGCAGAATACAAAACTAGTCAGAGATTTAAATTATGAGCTGCTGAACTTAACAGAAATGCTTTGGGGGACTGTAAAAACTAAAGCTTTTGAAAGCCTTTGAGAGTTCAGAAGAAGTTGACAAAGAAATGTATCTATCAGGTTTTTTCCACAGTGATACAGGACAGCTCTACTCAAAAATAATTACCTGAGTAATTTTAAAAGATAACTGCTTTGGTTGTGTGATAGGGTGGTCCCCAAAAGCTAATGAAGTAGGAGAAGGACTATTCTGTCGAACCTGAAATATATGAAAACAAAGTATTTTAGATACAATTGTAGTAATTATGAACACAGCCTTGTTTACAACTCATGGCAGGAAAATCAGAATAAAGAAATGAGGTATCCTTATTAAAGAAAATACTACTTGGAGTACTGCATAGAGACCTATCACTATGCTGTAATTCATCTCTCGTAGTTTAGAAAGGATGCAATATATTCTCTGAGAAAAGTAAGGATTGTCACTTTTGGGAAACAGATTGAAAGATTTAAGACAATACAAGACTAACATAAGGTGATGTGAGACTTACACAGACTTATTTTCCTGATTCTAAGCTTTCACAGCTCAAAAATAATACCAGTTATTTCTGGAGTGGTTATTTTCCATGGGAGAACCACAAAGGGGAAGCTAGTGTTGATCAGAACACAAATCCTGTTAAAGAAACTTTCCAAAATTCACCAGTTTGCATGAACGAGACTGTCTTCATGCCAAATTCTACATTCTGTATTACACTCCATACTGCTAGCAAGAATAAGAGGATGCCTTAAGTTGAAAGTATATGGAACAAAAGCTGAGGTCCACCAGCAGAGAAAACTAATCCTTCTGTAACTAGAAGAATCTGTTCGGCAATCTAGAATCCCATGTGGATATGCGTTAACACTGAAATTGTGCATATGAGGAAGAAAATTAATTAGCATGAAAAGCGAAGAGAAGTTTAAAAGGATACAAGCAAATCAGGTGCGAATCACTAAAAAACTTACAATTTATCAAAACCTGAGCTTTTAAAGTCCCAAGTTAGGGGTCCAGTTTCTTCATAAGTAACAAAAATCCTCCCCTTTGTATAAAGTTTCTAAATAGGTGTCATTAGAGCATTTTAACATTTATTCAACATTTTATATAATTCGTTTGAATTTAAGGATGGTGTTTTAGAAAAAAAGTCTTAGCATTAACAGAAAATTTAAGTTTTAATATTTAATCTGATTCTTTTTTCCCTGGTGAAATAATTAACATCTTCCCGGGATTCCTTACTTTCAAAACTCTTCCCTTGAATATAATTATTTTCAATTATGCTACTTTTAGACAATGAGAGTTTCTCCAGCAGTTATGAAGTTCACAAACTTACAGAAGAAGGAGCGGAATGTGAATTCTGAGGAGATCGGATTGCAGGAGGTACACCTCGCACTGGACTAGAGCCGTTTCCACCCTGGTACTGCAGAGAAGATGGAGTCCTCCAATTAGTCAATCTTACTATCAAAATGCATTAAACATCTACTGAATCATACAGCTCATGTGTACACAAGATCTGTAAATCAGACTGTACTACTTTTAGTAGTGTAATATCTGGCTATTTAAAGAAAAGCGTGAAGGAAAATGTTTTTTGTATTTTAGCTCAGGTTGTACCAAGAGAGTGCATCTCTAATGTTTAATACTTGCAAACATACATAAAGAAAAGAAAGCACTCTCTCAAAAGGCCTGTCCATTACAAACAAAAATCCTTTTAACATAAAAAAGTGCCAAAAGTACATTTTAAAGCTCAAGTAAGTTTTAGAAACACACAAAAGCCTTACCTCAAAATAGTCGCTAATCTTGTGACCACGTCCCCCAATATTCTTTCCTGAAAAAAATATATTAATGCATGTTAGAATTGATTTAATAAATTACTTATAGATGCATCTTACATTTTTACCTATGTAGTAATTATAGCAAGTCTTACCACTCGTTAATTGGTTTTCTTTGATGTGCTACTATTTGATCTCCTTATGTAGATAATTAAGGGATTTGCCACAACAAAGATATTTGCATATTCCATTCATTGAAAAATCAGAAATTAAGTCACACTTCAATTCCTAAACAAGATTAGTGCAGACTTATCAGTAAACTTAGACCTCTTCAGGAAACTCATCTCTCATCCTACAGATCAAACCTTTAGCTTCAAGTCCTTCCCCTTTTTAAGCACTATCTCAAAGTTCATTAACTTCCAAAATACCAAATTATCCAAGTTTATTAACATTATATGATCCAGGTGAGCCACTGTGCCCAAATGTCCAGCCCAACTGCCAGTAGCAGTGAGGACATGGAGTATGACAACTATTTATATCCCCCCCAACCTGATCATGAATTAATTTAATTCCCAGGGTTAACTTGGGAGATAAATAGAGCAGAATGAGAGAGTAGAATTTCTTTTATCTTAATCAGTATTGCAACTTAAGGAGCATCAATGTGAATGAATAGTTTTTCAGTGTGAGGGCCTGACCTATATGTGGCATTCCAGAGATTGCACCAATGCTTTTACCCAGTGGTATAAATGCTTTCATCTGTTTGGCCCTAAGATGACTGATAAATCTTAAGGCTGTATTTGTCTCTTGTATAGGTCAGACCACTTGTTAGGAGACACAAACTATTGTTCAAAGCTTTTTCCTTTATACAAAAAAATTGTTTTGATGAATTAAATCATTAGACATAGGTCCAAAAAAGTAATTTTGGACTATTTGGTAAAGATTTCAAAACACTTCTGTAGTTTCAGCTCTAAAGAATTCTTTCTAGTCCAGTATGCTGGCACTGCTGCTAACATTGTGTCACTAAGAAATAGCACAAAGAAACAGAAATATTTGGCAGCCCATTTTGTGTCAAGACTTTTAACAGAAATATTTAGGTAAACAATTCAAACACCTAGAACAGCATACACCTGACTCCTCCAGTAGTTGCCCAGTTAGTGTTCATATTGCTGCTATTGCTCTTTAGCCAGTTCTTTACCTACCCTGTAATTCTGCATTTCTGTCTTCACGCTTAATTCTTGTATATCACTTTATCAAATTAAAATTTGCTTTCACACAGATAAGTGAAGACAAGACTGCATTCCCTTTTAGCATAGAAAAATCTATTCTATATCATGTCACAGAACTCCACACTGAAGAAATATATAAAAATATTTTGGCAACAGCCAATTATGAATAGATTTACACTGATTTTATCTCACTTCCCAAATACCGCTGTGTTGCAAATGATACTTTGTCAACATTTATGGCTTATTTTGCATATCACAAAGTCAAAATCCTAGGTATGCAATATAAAAGAGAGAGATCTTTTGAAAAAAAGAACAATAGTGGTATTTGCTGTGCTTCCACTGTACTGTATCACTCCAATACGCTGCAGTTGCCTAGGCTAGCTCCTTGAGAATACTGCTATGCAGATTATTCAGTTTCACTGCGGCTGACAGTAAAATAGCAATTATAAGACACTATTATAATGTTGTCTATGACAAAAAGTTCCTAAAATTTCTATCATCTCTAATTTCAACTTTCATTGGTAGCAGGAAGGATAAGCTTCTAGAACAATGGAAGTAGGAAATTTCATTCAAGTTCTTCAAACAAAGCAGGTCTCTGAAGCAACACTTACAAAGAAATTAATTTTAGTCAAACTACATAATTCTTCTACTAATAGCATGTTGCATCAGGAAGACTTCCAGATATGGAACCCATTGATCCATATCTGAAGTGACATTTCCTAGCTCAGTTAGAAACCAAAAAAAGCTAATACAGATATTATCAAAACTATTTCCTCTCCTCTTTTGATGATTTTTTTTCTTTTGAGGTTAAATTTACACCATTCCTTACCCAAAAGTCATATGAAAGAAAGGACTGACAAAAACCTACGCTTTGTAAATATGAAATCAGAAATCAATCTCATCCTGATTTCCCCAAGCCCTTAAGACAACTACCCTGTACAATAATCCATAGAAAAGAAAGAATAAGATTAGATTTTTAAATATACCTGAAAAACAAGCAATCAGTTATTATAATCCACAATTCCCTTTCCCCCTTACCTCACCTACTGTAAAGAAATACAAACCACAAAGGTATTTTAGATGAGAAGGGCTGCTACTGTTCTTAAAAGGTGTACTGAGTTGTATCATAGCTGCAATTTGCACATGCAGTAGTGCAAAATTCTTACAGGTAATCATCAGCCCAGTTCAGGTTTTACTTGCCCATGCCTTCCAGTGACAAACGAGGGCAAACTTCCAAAACCCAACACCTGTCTTATGCAAGCAAAAATATAGATCTTTTAAGGCTACAAGTGAAAACTTTGTGCTTTATAATTTGACTAAAAACATGTAGTAACTATTTAATTAATTTAGATTTTAGTTTACCTTGGCTGCTTTCACTCTGAGTGTCTGCTTTTCTTTTTCTTCCTCTGGAAGGTTCTGACTGTTTCTTCTCTGGAGTCTACAAGCAACAAAAAGAACATGATCCAATAGCAGCTCTATTTATTTATTTTATTGCTATATTATTGTGAAATAAATGTAAATCCTCATTCATAAAACATGGTTTCACAATTCAGCAGGGATGTAATTTCAGATCATAGTTGAAGCAGAAATGATCCTTGGTCAATCAGATAAATACAAGCTAGAAAAGATATTTAAGAAAGTGAGAAATAATTGTTAAATAATTTCCCAGAGGCAATTCTACATATTAATGGTTAAGCAATTATAGCTTTTCATCCATTCTGGGGTTTATGAACACCCAATTTGGTTTCACCATGCCTACATTTTACCAATATCTTTGTATCTTTGTTTCTGGGTGTTTTAAAGCTCAATACTTAGGGAAATAAGCTGATTCATGACAGTAGTGTTTTCTACGCTTTGTCATGCTGCAAACCCAAAGTTCTAGTGCTTCGATAGGAAGCTAATAATGTTATGCATTTTCAGAAGTGCAGGAGTCATGTCCAAACTAAAATAAACTGCAGATTTCTAGACTCTATTTAGGATTAAAAAAAAAAAAAACAACAATTTCTCAAAATTTGAGTATCCACTTAAAAAGCATCACCATCCCCACCCCCTTATATTTGTATCTCAAGAAGGTCAAAAAAAAAAAAAAGCAGTGATAAGTGAAAAAATCCAGACCTGTTAAATTTTTAATCCAGACATATTACATATAATTGCCTAGAAACTACAGTCAGCATGTACAACACAGACAACAAGAAAGGGCTGTGATCAGAAGCATCTTTAAATTATATTTGCTCTCCCTTGATCTGAGGATTCAAACCACTTAAGTCTCCCCAGTGTAAGTTAAATTCTACAAGCTGCTTTGGTTCAAAGAAAAGATACTGCAGCTGTGTATCCAGCCTCTAAGCGGCCTCATAACAGGAACTGGTGAAAGCATAGAAGCCATTACATGTACTCTGTTCTATAATCAAGAAATCAGTGATCCCTAATACTTTTGACTAAATTTGAAAGCAGTGATAAGATGCTTAACTTTTTTTATTATATCATTTTATTATTTCACTGTATTTGTCACTTTGTACTCCAAGTAGCCTTTCTCAACACAGCAAATGATACCCTTCAAATTTCAACCCTTCCCTACAGCATTTCAAGTTTCAGTTTCCAAATCTTCACGTGGATACTTTCAATTTTACTACTAATAACCTAAAATATTTATTCTGGCAAAGAACTACTTTAAGTTACCAGTGATGCATAGAAAATTATCAGTCTATAAAAGAATAGTCAGGACAGAAAGGTCTTTCCTATTTATACTATGTGGTTTTTTTAGAAGTTGTAGCTCTGTGGATAGCTTCATAAAAATACCTTTGGAAGTTTCACAATTGTAGCTGTTGCATTTCAGGCTACAACTGAAATTCAAATTAAATATGTTTTATCTTAAATAAACTCTTCCAACCAAAATCTGCATCTTTTATAGCTTGCTTTTTACTTCAGCAAACTGTACAACACAGACTTCTGGAAAAGACCTTATCCTCAGACTGCATAATTCTAAAAGCAGAAAGCATAGCTTAGAAACATTACTGTAATTACTTGCAATTACTGGCAGGTAAACAGGTGACATTAAGCTATCTTTCCACAAAAATAAATTGAAACTATTTAAATCTAACATTTTCATGGTATTTTGTTTTCCAGCTTTCAATTCTGCAGTTATCATTCTAATGTAGTCAGTTTTGCCTACTATACCAAGCAAAAAAACTGTTTAAAAGCTGATTAATGACTAAACATTTCAGATTTCCCTCATCAAAAACAGTTTTGAACTGCAGTGACTGATGTCTTATATTTAAAAAAAAGATATTTAAAAAGGTTAATAGTTTTAAAACTGAAGCTCAAGTAACTCATAAGCGTCTATTTCCTTAAGCTCTTCTGATTTCTTTCAGTGTTTAATTTAACCTTCCAAACTAAAAAGTATTAGCACACTAATCAGGTTAGTAATGAGGTTATCCAACAAGGTCATGTTCAACTTTTCCAATTACAAAATTCACATGGCAATGTACAACTTACATCACTAGAATATGTTCTCCAAAATCTCTTTAACGAATGAAATCATACAAATTACAAGAAATTGAAGATTAATGGGGCTGAAGAGTATCCTGAAAAATGAAGACTGAAGCTGCTTTCAGATACTTCAGAAGGATTTACATATAGCCAAGATTTAGGTTAAACCAGCACTACTTCACAAGCAAGACAACTAGTTTTGAAGTTATCCAAAATTCAATTGCAAAGCTACGTTAGTTACTCACACCTTGACCCACTACCAGAGCCTCATAGATCATGATCTTGATTGTAGTTTACCTTTCAATTTTAATGTGCTTCCCCTGATTCCTCTCTTCACATTTACAGTTTTAAATCTTGGCTTTCCACATTCTCTTTTATAAAATAAAAATTCTAAGAACTCAAATAGTTAATCCTCTTAAAAACAAACAAACAAACAAACAAAAAAACCCACCTAAGATAAGTATTTTTATGTATTTTCCACCATTATTGTGGAACTGGTAACAACGTAACTCGGGAATTTAATTTTGTGGAGGCAAAAATAAATTACTGTGTAATAAAATACATTGTTTTTCCCCTTAAAACTTAGGTCTCCAGTATGATTGTTATTATTTTGCTGTTAGTATTTTTCATATGCATAACGAATGTGTTAACAGTTTTCCACAATTTTGTCTTATAAATCCTACCCCTTTCCCCCCAGCTTCACAACTACAGCAAATAAATACAGCAGCACTGTTTTCCTCTGCAATGCATTATATATTCCAATTAGATCAAACCTTTAGTTACTTCTGAAATGACATTTATGAGCGTTCTGTATTATCGGGAACCACAGCAACTAAACAGCAACTACTAGAGAGCAGACGAAACATTTATGTAACTAACCAAACTGGACAAACCAAGCCACAGACAAAGCTGTCCTCCTTTACATAATTTATTATCTACGGAGAACAGAAAATACTAGTTATAAATAAAATAATGTATTTGTAACCAAAACAGGGAAGAGTAATCTACTTAATGAGGGACAGTGGGGAGGGCCAAAATATCAGAAGACTACTAGAAACGCTTGTTCACAAGCCAAGGAAACCAATTTAGGATTTATCTTACCTACAGATAGCTAATACACACTCAAATTAAGACCTATGTACCACAACAATAAAGCATTTAATAAAATAAAAATAATGTATACATTTAAAAAGAAGCTGAAACACAGGTCTGGGTACTAATATCAAAGATCTAGCTAATGTTTATTGCTCACAATGCTGAACTGAATTCAGAAGAAAGCCTGGTTCAAGATATTTTGCAGACCAAAGCTTATCTCTGTGAAGTATCTCAATTAAAACTATTACTCAGATAAGTTGCCCCTCTTCATACATCCCTCAGACAGAACAAGAGATGTATTTTCTGCAATCCCATGTGCAAAAAGTAAAAAAGGAGAAACTCACACCAGAAACAAAAAGGGTGCTTATGTTGTGTGTGTGAAGCCTGCCTTGTTTTGAAAACTGTGAAAGACTTTTTCTTTTAATGTGTTGCTTAGTGATGAAAGCACAGAATGGTGACATGGATGTACCATTACAACTTGATCAGAAACTGACATTCTTGCTAGAAATTCATTTCAATTATATTCTGAGATGTGCATTTCTACTTTTTTTCCCCTCACAAAATCTATTGTGATAAAACAGCTCTCTGCTTCCCGTATGAGAAAGTCTTTGTATTTCTATGTTATCATCCACAAGAGGAATTCCCTACTATGATGAAACCTTCATTGACATACCATTAAAAAAACCAACCAACAACAAAAAAACCCAACACCTCGACCACCACCACCCCCCTCAAAATAATCCCACAACTAGTTTGCAAAAATTGAGAACTAAAGTGTGTTTTTATGGGATTACAGTATACAAGTAATCAGATATTATTTTAAGAACAAAACTGTAAAATCTTATTAACATGTTTGGTATTACAACTGCAATTTATGTGACAACTGACAACTTCAGAAAATGGGTGAAGAAATCATATTTCATTGTTCAATGTCATTAACAGAAAATGAAAAAAACATCTTTCAGAAAACAGAAGACATCTGAAGCACAGAGCAATGGAGCACTGGAAATCTATGCATGCAGGGACTTTTCTAAGAAAAAGCTACTTCTATTTTAGAATCCAAATTTTAGAACACTTAAAAAGAAAATAAACCCAACTATCCCTACTCAGAAGCACTGCTTGAGGTTAAAACACCAAAGATAGGCATCAAACTGTCAAATTCACACGCCTTGGAAAAACCTTGCCTCCGTATCTCATTTATACAACTGTAAAATAATATTTTTTTACACTAAAAAATTATTACACATAAAGTCAGTGTTCTGAGATCACCTGATTACTCACAGACATTGTCAAGTAAGTGCAATAATGCACTGCAACCTTCAGACTACTGCACCACATTTCCATTACCACCCTACACCAGAACTGCCTTACTGCAACACTAGAGAAAGTATTTCTAGGAAAAGCCACAAAGAAAAGCAATAGGCAGACTCTTCTGGTTAAGAAAATACTCTATATACAATTGAAAGAAAAATCCAGCTGGGAAAGACAAAGAAAAAAAAAAACATAGTAGAACCTTTTTCAAAGAGAAAAACATGAAATCACACAATTCTTTGTAAGATACTGGTATTAGGAATAAACTAAATTCACTTGCTAGTCAGTCCAGTGTAAAAGCAAATATCAGATAGTGTCTCATAGAGACTAAGTGAATGAACAATTAGGCCCCCAAGTAAAGCTTTAACATGTGAAAATAACGTTGAAAGCACATTCCAAACAACATTCCCTCTGGCATGACACACGCTCAAACACAGGTCTAGTCTTGGCTAGAAATGCACTTCTGCTTACAACGGGTATAATCTTATTGATGCAATCTGTGATGTGCACAGGCAAAACTGTCAAGGACTTGTTGAGTCCAAAACAGGTGAATTTTAAAAGCTGCCATTAGAGTACTTGTATTAATGCCAGTCACTAAGAGGCAAATCTTCCACTCCAGGGTAATCTGCACTCTGCATATTAAAGCCTAATAACAGTATGAATCCTTTTTTGGGTTCTGGAGTGGTACTAGGTAAGAGAACACACAGTGCCAACTGCAGCTTTTACAAATGCAGATGATAGCTACTGGCTGCACCTAGAGTAGATCCATATTTTTGATGAAAACATAACAAACTAGTTTCTAGGGTATTTTCAAAGATGCAGCAAATGACTAGGTGAATTTTATTTGTGCTGATGTAAATCCAGTTACTTATTAAACAAAAGACAGCACACTGTTTTAAGTATTTTCAGCTCCAAAAGCTATAAATGCATCATCACAACATGACTACGTAGACAATAAAGAAGCAAAAGCACCTAGTTTTATGACCAAAAACCAAAAGAAACTTTTATGAAGTAACTTCTCCTCCTCTGAGAGATGGTATCTTTCAGTAATGTATGCTTTTCTTATCTAGCTACGTATTTTGTATTTTACTTTAAAAGCTTCTATATAAAATAAAGTGAAATATAAAATTATTACTTGCAACACTAAAATTCTTAAGTAATAAAAAATGTCCCCCATACTTACCTCTGATTCTTTATCACTTAAAGATCCCAAGCTTCCAAAACTGTGGTTTGAACTTTCGTTATTTGTTGAAGCCTACCAAGACAAAAAAATATGAAATATTTTATGCAGATTTATAGAGCAGCTAATCCACTAATATTATTCACAGTTATAACAAGTAACAGTAATAAACTGTCATGCTTGCAAGAGGAAAAAAAATATTAACTATAGAGCATTTGTGACTTGCAAGGAGGATGAAGAGTTTGACAGGTGGATGCTTTGACAGAGCACGGCAAATTCTGTATTTCAATTGCTTTTAAGCCAAGTAAAACCCCAGGAACAGTCAAAACCACTCCAGTCATATTTGGGAATAGCAAAACATCTAATGAAAAATCCTACCAAATGATTCCACAGAACAAGCTTAAAAAGCCAATATACTGCTGAAGGTGCTGGAGACTAAGAAAAAACCTCATTTTTCAAAGAAAATGAGGGTTTAATTTCCTCCAAGACAGACAGTAGGCTGCTACAAAGATTTAACTTTTTTAAAATCCGTTCAATAACAGAAAATAACAACTTTTGACAGTATTCTACGTTCTTTAAACAAATAATTTCCCATAAAGTAATAAATCTAGACTGGAGGAAAGGGTAGAAGAAACTGTGAAACAGTCTCAAGTCACAATACTTCTGAATTATAAATTTTCTAATGTTGAGGTCTTTTGAACACAATGGCAACAAGGATATTTTACTGAAGAAGTCTGTTCCACATTCATATAACAAAAATGCCAAGATCAGTTGAGCTTCTTCTTATTAAAAGAGAACCAAAAATCTTATGTTACTGGATTATTCTCCTCCATATAGGAAGGCAGAGCAAATACTCTGAAGTGAAACAACTACTTCTAAGGCAAATACTCAGTTTGCTTCAAAGCATTACATTCTAACTCTGCATCAGTTTGCAAGACAATACTGATGTGTGACACCTTCTGAACAACTAGACCATCTCTGAACTGGAATTTCTGTTAACTAAACACACAGAATTTCCTCATGTGTTCTTCCCCACAGGCAGTTGCTGCTATAGAAAAGCCTATATGCAGTTCTTCCTTGCAATGTTTGAGTATCTGGTGATCTGAATCAGATAAAACAATCTCAGTATGTATTATATGTATTTCTACTCTTGCTTACAGGAAAAGCTTGAAGATTATATTCTTTTTTCCCCCCCTCAGCAATTTGAAAACTCTTCAGCAAAACAGTAGATACAGGCAGGCTTTCAAAACAGTAGGCCAAATAAATAAAAATACATCTCAATTTAATTACCAGAAAAATAATGACCTAGAATGTTTCAAAAAATAATCATTAAGTGCAGCTGCAACCTTTGTACTGTGTTGCTGTGCAAGGAAAATGAGAATTTGGTATGTGTGGATTTGGATAGGTATGTGAAGAGAATTTTTTCTGACTTTACCTTCAACGTGAAAGCAGACAGAGATCATATTTATACATCGCATTTTCCCAGTTACCTTTGTACGTCAGGTCAAAAAGGTTTTATCAGGGTTTTTTTTTTAATAAAAATCAGACAAGCCACTATCAGCAGTTCCCACCAAGACTAAAGACTGTATTGAGGAAGAAAAAAAAAAAAAACTAAGAGGGAGGGGAAGGAGAGGAAGGCATATTCCAAACACAGCCCAGACCTTCTACTACAGTTAATATTATCTGCTTGGATACCCTGAATGGGCAGAAATAAGAGAGATACAAATCTGATACTGCATTTTACTGATGGTGGGATAAATGACAGGACTAGATATTGGTATTCCCTTCTGACTCCCTGCCTCCCAAAACTGAAAAAAAAAAAAAAAAGGGAAAAAAAAAAAAAAAAATTGCACTGTATAAAGAAAAAAATT